>JZKD02S1674087.1:476996-487190 GCA_000966675.3 Picea glauca | reverse complement strand
ATAACCCTAAATTGCACCATCCATGCTTACCTGGCATCAGGCCAACTCATTGCCCTTCATTTCCAAATCCATGCTGAACAGACTCTTAAAAAACCTCTTAAATTAAGTAACCCGCACCCTAACCTATCACTGGGCACGTTGGAATGCTGGCAGGCTTTCTGCTGCACGCGTTGGAACGCTGGCTAACCCACTACAACCCTCGTTTACCTAAGAAAAGCACAAAATCAGGAAAGTTGCCGACGGGATGAAAATCTTTGGGTCAGTTAACTGGAACTCCCAGCCATGCATGGCCGAGAGTTCCTCCAAAACCCTAGCTCCTTCCAGCCTATAAAAGAAGGGGTAGGGGTACTATTTGGAAAGAGGGAAAAAGATAGCAAATAAACTCTGCCCAATTGCCAAATCCATTTGTCTCAACCCTTTAGCATTTTCTTAAGCCTAAACAGAATTCAAGCAAAGCAGTTGGAGGACAAAGAAAAGAAGGAGCCCAGGATCAGGATCAAGGAACAGTGGCCGATCTCTAGGATTATTGTAAGTTGATTCATCTTGAGATTAATAAAGAATACTTTTCCCATCCCAATGCATGAATTATATGTGTTTTATTGATTTATGCTTAATCTCTAACCCTCTAGTAGAACAATAGCATGCATGCATAGTGTTTTTGTCTTGATTGCAAGATCGTCTTTGGAAGGAACAACAGAAGCAAGGAGATAAAAGCGCAACGGAGGATCTACATCAAGCGTCGATAAAAAGGTTATTTGGTTCTTTCCATGTTTGCATGTGAAAAAGGGTTTTAGGTTTGGGATAGAAGGTTAAAAGTAATTTCTTAAGGGTCAGGATCTGCATGCAAGTTTAATCCCTAGCTTGTTAGTCCGTAGGGTATAATTTCCCAACAACAGAGAGATACAGAGAAAAGAGGTTGGAGGAAATTTGAAGAGGAGCCCAGGATCAGGTTCGCAGAGCGGTGGCCGATCTCGACATTGTAAGTTGATTCATCAAAAGTAATAAAGAAATTATTTTCTCGTCCCACTTTATGAGTTCTTCATAGTTTATTAAATATATGTTTTAATCTCTAACCCATTAGTCTGTAGGTAAAATGCATGTGTAGTTTGTTGCTTGTTTTGTATGCAGGTCAGCCTTAGGAGGAAAGCTGCTAACAAGCGATCAAGTGTGAAGAAGGATCGACATCGAATGCCCAGAACAAGGTATGTTGGTCTAACCATGTATTTGCTGAAAATAAATGGGGATTAGGTCTGGGGATGAAGGTAGAAAGTAGGTCTCTTTTGGTCATATTTGCATGCATAATATAACCTATTTTTTAGTCCTTAAGGGGATTTCCCACTCACAAAATAATTGGCGACCATACTGGGGACGTCTCTAGGGTTCCTGGGAATTTTTTATTTTTGGGTATTTTTAAAAGAACTAGGTTTCTTTCCTATTTTTTTAAGTTTTTGCAAAGTCTGAGATAACAAAGATTCTGGTCTTCTATACTAGTTATCTCTGTTTCTTTGTTGGACTGTTATTTTTTTTTTCAAGACCCACAGAGGTACACGCGGCCTATATAAGGTCTTCACGCGTGTACCCGCACCCTACATTCTTACAGCATGCGTGTACACGCTAGCTAAAGAAGTAACAATAGCGTGTAAGATTCCAGAAAATTTTTGAGGCAGTCATCCTCTTCCCTGTCAAAATTTGTCATTCTCAGGGGTTTTCTGGAACTCTTTCTAGTCTTGGTTGTTTGCAGTTTTTAGCTTAGGTTTCACCTCAGATTGGTTTGTTTTACGAATTTTTCCTTGCATTATTTTCTTTTTCTGTTAAAGAAAGTGTCTGAGCCTTCAAGAGATCCTGGTTCTTAGTATCAGTGGTCTCTGCCTGGTTTGGATTGCCTATTTTTATTTGTTTCAGAGTTTTAGAGATACACGTGGCCTGTATATGGCCATCACACATGTACATGCCCTATGACTCTAGACAGCTCGTGTGCACATGATTGTTGTTGAGCTGTCAGTAGTGTTCTTGTGAAGGATAGTTTTTGTTGAAGGAGAGGCAGTCATCCTTTCCCTTGACAAGAGTTATACCTCTCAGGATATTGAATCTCTGTCATAGCAGTCAGTAGCTTAGGTTTGATCTCAACCATATCTTTCTTTTTCATTTAGAAGTTTTCATGAAAATTTTATTTTGTAAGGTTTTTAGACAAGTTTGAGAGTCCTTTATCATGTTTCTAGTTTGTGATTTTTTGAACTGATTCTTTGCAATCTGCGTTTAGGCCAGAAGTTTTTTTTTTTTTTGACTTGTTGATATTTTTCCTTTTTGCTTTATAAGCATTCAGATAAAAAACCAAAATCCTTTATTTCTTTGTTTGGTTGAAAAGTGTTGTTTTGCATTAAGTAACCAGGGAAAAGTATTTTCTTTCATAAGTTCTTTACAGTTTACTTAGATCATAAGTAGCTCATAGTCGAGTGAAATTCTATTTTGAGTTTGTTGTTCAAAGATCTTAGAATTTTTTTTTAATTTGAAAAGTTGTTTAAAATTTGAATTAAGTAAAAGTTTGTGTTTCCAACTTTCTTTTCATTTTTACTTTCGTCTTTCAAACATCACTAGTTTCACTTTCATAACCTTTGACATAAGACAAGCCATAAAATTAATGCTAAATCTAAAAATCATTATATTTTTATGTTTGTAGGGTCAACTAACTAGTTCAGGATTAGGGCCTTGAATTAGGTTGGAGAGGAAACTCTTCCAGGCCATTAAAATCAAACATTAGAGTCTGAGTTAGGGAGTGTCCAAGTCCAATATCGTGAAATTTATTCAGGACCCCCCTCTAACATAGGGGATAAACACGAGGTCGCGTGTGGAAAGGTAGCGGAGATAACCCCTCCAAAGTTGGACCAATCATAGTGGAGAACACATATAGAGGGATTTTCTTGGGATTCCGTCGATTGCATTTGCCACGGAGCTTCATGGGTCTCGAATCCGTTCGAGGTCCTCATTTGTCTTCCAGACCACTTACTCTCGATACCCTTGATAGGTTTCAAGATCGATACCCTGCTCATTGTGGTCTACCCAAATTTTGACTGTACCCGCCTAGTGACTGTTTGCGCACTAGCAACCTAATTGCCTATATTTTTTAGGACATACACAGGTGACTGTGGGGGTATACCGTGGTACCTAGGATAGACATCGTGCCACGCTTTGCAGAGTATACTCGGAGGTTGCTTCCATATTCGAGTTGCACTTGCACCGATAAGTTGCTCTAGTGTTGGTTGTTGTAACTGTTCTTCCAATTAGTTTAGTGTTTGCATGTCTTATCTTATAGGAATTTTTTTAATGTGTGTTGTTTTTTGAACGAATAGAACGCCCTAGGGTGTCTTTTGATCTTCTCACACGATGGAGGATCATGAGCTCCGCTGGTCATGAAGGATTCTGGGCCTGTTGCCGGTTACACTGGAGCCACCCCCGCCACCACTAAGGCGGAAGCTAGACCAACAAGGGTCTTTTGAAGCGATCGGGTCACAAGAAATTGTGCTCGACCAACATCCGGAGGAATTGAGCGTTTTGGACCTTGGAGCGAAATCTCTTGGCCTGGTTGAAACCCCAACCAATGATCTCTCGACACCCAAAAGCGTACCACTTCACCTTTACAAGTGCTAGACAGTGTCACACGTAACAATGGAAACAAATGTTGTTACTTCTTCTGGGAATTCTTCAATTCCCACTACGGTTGTCACCACAGGAGAGTTTTCACCTACTAACCCACCGTCACCGGCTCGGGCCACCATGGTATTGACTGCCTCTACCTCGCACAGTGGTCTGATCCCGTCTTTGGCAGCAGCCACAAACCCTTTAACAACAAGTGTGACAGGCCCTATGTTCTCATATGGGATGCCTAGTTCAGGTACAAGTCCTGTACTTTCCTACTCCACTTCACAGACTTCAGGTCTGGGGGTAGGGAGCTCTAATGCTCCTCTGCAAGGCCACCTGGGAGGCACTTCCACTCCCTTTAACACTTTCCCTTATGGAGGAGGTCATAAACCTCCTTTGTCCCCTTCACTCGGTGGCAGACACCAACCATCTGCCGGGACACCTGCACACCATAGTTTATTTGGAGTAGGGAGTCAAGGGCCACCTTCGCATAATATGCTGGCAGGTTTGACACCGTTTTATTTGTTCGATGCATTTGGTAACAATGCCTTCTCGTTAGCTGCTTTTCTGACTGGGGGCAACCCCGGTCACGAACAATCTATTCCTATGTATGGTACTATTCCTGCAGAGGGGGCACACCTAGGAAATTCTTTCGCATCGGGGCTTGGAATTCTTGGCAGGGATTCGTTCCCTCGTCCAGAATTCCGATCTGGGGTAATTCTTTCCAAAATCAATGGAACCCCAGACAAAGTACTATGCCTACCCCCACAGGACCGACATGGGGCAACCCTTCCCAAAGTCCTTCAAATGTAATGCATGCCCAACCATCTATGTCCTATTTTGGAAATCAGTCGATGATGTCTCCTCACACGCAAAATTCGTACGCTGGCCATGGTCATGGTTTTTACTAGAACCCAGGCTAGCAGCCGAACTTTCCCTGACAACCTGGTGCCAGTCAAACTCCAGGCCCCTTTTTCCCTGGTTATCACCAACAACCCAAACTACCCTTCCTGGCAACCTTGCATTTTCCAGACTTGACAAGGTTGTTGAATGAACCTATCTGTCATGATCCGCGTTGGCCTCCTATGCTGACGAAGTTGCCTTCAGACATCTCAAAGTTCGAAGCCAAGCCTAATGAAGACCTAGGAGATCATGTGACTACCTTCCATCTTTGGTGCTCATCTAACTCGTTGAAAGATGACTCTGTACAATTGTGATTGTTTCAACGTACTCTCATTGGGAGTGTCGCGAAATGGTACATTGAGCTCGATCGCTCAAGATACTCTTCCTTCGGCGAATTGGCGATGGCTTTCCTAAACCATTTGCAGTTACCCTTGAGATATGACGCTGGCACATAATTGTTGGCCAATTTTTCACAGACAAAAGTAGGCCATATCTCTAATCACATCCGAGAATGGAGATGCTGAAAGCGTTTAATTAAGGTCCCAGTCCCACCAGCATTCCTACTGGAGTGGTTCCTTAAGTCTTTGGTCCCACAGTTATCCAAAGACGTCGCGACGTTGGGAATATTTTTTGAAGAAGACGCCATCATGAGAGCTCAACAACTTGAGCTAATCTATTCTCAGTCCAGTTTATTATATGAGATCTTGCCAGATGCACCACACTCAATACTTGATAAAACCCGACAGAGAGCTGGACCACATGTCGATGGTATTGTTGGTTCAGCACAAATGAAACCCGCGAAGAAACTGACAAAGAAGTTGCAACAATTTTCTATACAACACACAGTGGCTAGCCAAACCACTACTTTGGCTGCTCCCCCTACCAAAATGTCGGATGTACACATAGTGCAATCGGCTAATCCAAAGGCCACCCAGCAGCCTGGAGGAAAGAAAAAACAATGAAAGAAGGGTAAGGGGGATAAGAAACCCACTGATATGAAAGAGGTCATATTCCAATTTCTTGTGCTTCCACTTCACCACCTTCAATATTCATTCCACTCTCCCGATCTTCTTCATGAATTGCGAAGTTAATATGCGTATCAGAGTGAACAAGACCTTCCATATTCTCCTTTGGCTAAATGACTCAGCGAGAGCACCTATTACTACTGTTAATGGCTCCTAATCCAACCGCTTCTTTCTCGATGTTGTATAACTGTGTGCCAATTGCAACCCAACAAATTACTAACTCTTCCAATGTGAGTTCATTGCCATATGCCATACAAATCCATATATATATATATGAACCGATATTTGGTGATGAACGCGGTCCCGACCGTTATCGGAGCGCATGAGCTGCTGGGTAACGTCGGCCCGTGTTGTATGGAGTGCCCCTCATCGCCCACATATATGAGAGATGTTTTTGGTAATGCGCTCTCCTTGATAGGTTTGCTCTTGTGTTTCATATCAGTTCCTCCTTGTTCCTTGTTTGGAAGTGGCAACGTGTATCACTTGCCTCTTAATATATGAAATTTTCTAAGGGGAGAAAACATGTTGGAAGGAATGTTTCTTTGTAGACAGAAAGTATTTTCTCATTTGTAAGGTCAAGGAGGTCATGGGTTAGAAGAAGGGACTCGAACATCGTTCAAGTCTTTAAGGAGATTGAATTTGGGATTGCTCTGGCACCCAAGTATATCAGTTGGGCAAGTGGGCATTCATTTTCACTCTCCCTGTTCAAAAGTGTTTATCCATGCAATTTTTCACTGAATAGATAATATTATGTATTGTTCAATGAAAATATTGCAATTCTTCATTGTTAAACCTGGATAAAATGGGTTCAACATATTAAAAACTACTAGGACACTCCAATTATACAAACTTAGCCACTCAAATATGCAATTTTTTTCCTCACAAGATTTAGGGCAAAAAGAAACTGAAAAAATAATCAGAAAATAGCCAAAAGGTAGAAAGTTTACACAAAGCTGATAATATTATGTGTTGTTTAAAGATAATAGAGATATGTGATTGGAAAACAAAGAAATAAGGATAAAATGTGGTATTGATGTTAAATGATATTGGTTAACAATTTTTGGGTTGTTGACAGGTTGTAGATGAAAACTCTTCCTAAGTACATGCCTTCAGCGTAATTAACTATTATTTGATATTAACTATTATCATATCTATTAAAAATTCCCAATTACAAATTAAATTTACTATTATCTAATATATAATAATCTCTACACACCCAACACAATTGATTTAATTTTACATGTAGTACCATTTCTTGCAACATTAATACCTAGATTTTAAATTGGGATTTTACTACTTTATCATTTTTTAATATAGATTATATTTATTATTTTTTCTTTTCCTATTTTTTTAATTCCTAACATTCAATTTTATATTCTTGAATTTATTCAATTTTATATTAGTGAATTTTTTCTTTAATTTTATATTCGTGAATTTTTCCTTTAGGAGACAACTTTTAATTCTAACATTCAATTTTATATTCTTGAATTTATTCAATTTTATATTAGTGAATTTTTTCTTTAATTTTATATTTGTGAATTTTTCCTATAGGAAACAAAACTTAACTTGCATAGCTTTGCCCCCTCTACATAGGGTTTTTTCAAAATTATATGGAAAGAGTGGCATGTCTTTTCCTTCTCCAAGGCCACATTACATTATAAGACCTTGAACCTATGGTATGAAAAATATAATTTGGAGAAAAAAAGACAAATTTCTCTTTGTTTTTTATTTTTGTCTTTCCAAGCAAACAAATGAAATAATTTCACGTTAACTTCCATTTACATATTCTTGGATACAATCATGGTAGAGGAGGATGATGAATTTTATGTTGTTAGTTTCAAAAATTATTTGTAGGAAACCATAAGCTCCTGAATGTAATAGATGAAATAGTTTAGGTTGAACTAGCCATTCATACTAGGCTTTACTTTATGAATTGGCTTTAAGTTTAATGTCGGAGATAGATTTTACAAGTTTTAGATAATTATGTGCATTATTACTACTTATTACATGAAGCATGAGAAATAATCATGTACGACACCTCTATGCTTGAGAAGTTACAGTGCATATGAACAAGATCAAGATGGCTAACTTACATGATGTTATGTGATGATCGATTTGATCCTACAAATATTGATGCACACACAAACTTAAAAATGAAACATGAGATTGCCCATAGTTGGATTAGTTTAGATTGTGATTCAAGTGTTGATATTATGGTAGCTGCAGGAGGTATTAACCTCTACGTGTAATCTTTGACAAGACTAGAATATTCCGGGAAGCAAGAGAAACCCTAAAACATTGGATAATAACCCTAGAAGACAAGTCGACACAAGAGAATATTTAATATTGAGTTATTAGCCTCCAGAAAGATAAGTCGACCCATTCAAGTGAGATAGAGCAGTATAAATAGAGGGCGCTAGATCTCATTTGACAGTCTTACTTTCACAGCTGCATAAGACTAGTAGTGTGCACGTTTGGAGAGGGAGCACAGCTGCAGTTAGGATTTTGGCTTTTGGTTGTACTTTCTCTTGGTTATGGTTTGGACTTTATACTTGGTATTTGGTTATTCTTGCTTGGTGTGCTAGCCTTGGGGAAAGGTGTGCTACCTTTCTTGGCTATTGGTCTGCTTCTTGAATTATTCTATCTGTCAAGGTTAAGGTGCTCGGGGGTGGCCTTTGTTCCTATGGTTGGGTGACAATATTGCTATATTGTCTATGGAAAAATGAGCACATCTCTTTATTTCTATCAGCTTATGGGCCCACACTATCTTCAGACAGTCTAACCATTTGAAGATAGATTGGGAAGTTATTTTTTAAGCTCATTGTGCCACCATTTACAACTGCAACTAGGTTTTCTGATTATGCAGCTGAAACAAACCCTAACCCTTGTGTTCATGCACCGATGATGAAACGTTTGACCTAATTCCTTGACATCATAGTGCACCCTATCCTAGCACACCTCTTGGTACTTTCAGCTAGCAAAAATGTCAGGTTTGAATTTTTGGTCAAAGTCAAAGTCAAAGTCAAATTTTGATCGGTCAAAGTCAAAGGTTGACTAGTCAAAGTCAAAGTAGAAGGTTGACTTGCCGTCAAATTGATTTTGTAATCAAAGTTGAAATTTTAGAGTTTCTAGCTTGTTCTAATCATTGAATATTATGATTGAGTTTCTAATCTCTTCTTGTCAAGATGGTATCTAGTTTCAGATTAGAAGACAAGTTGGGCGATGCTACAAGACTACAAAGGTATGCACTTATATATGATATCCAAGTTATATCATCTAGGAAAATGTGAGTGTCTGTGTAGGAAAAGTATTAGAGACCTTTTCCAAGCTGTAATCTTGGATTTAGTGCATTCAGAGGAACAAGAGCACCCTCCACAACAGTTGAGGCTTCAGGTTCCAGGTTTGATTAAATTGTTAAGCTTCAAATTTGTCTATATCAAGGGTGATAGTTGCTACATTAAAAATTGTGAAAACAATCTTTGAAAGACTCTATTATTTCTAGGTGCAATAAATACTTGACTGCATATGAATACCATTGATATAGATGCTTATTGTACTTGTTTACAAGATGAACTAACAACTCATCTAGATAGATATTTCTTATTTTCTATTGTTGTTCTTATTCTGGGCAAGTACCCTTGTGAAATATGTTTGATGAAGAATCCTTGCAAAAAATGTTATAGAAGAAGTTTATAAGGATGACACAACTGCCATATGGGCAACCATCAAAACATATAGAAACAAACTTAAAGAGACTCAGAGGAGTCAGACTCGAAGGAAGTCCAAAATCAAAAGGAAACTAGAACAAACTTGTGAAACTTTGTAGAAAGCAAAGAGAGATGCAATAGACGAAATCATGGACTCTCTTAGATGGAGGGAGCTGATCACATAATTCCAAAAGAAGAGCATGCATATTTCTCATTCAAGCATGACGCCGAGATTAGGAGGGAGCTAATCCCCAAAGATATGATCCATTGAAGAATAATATGTAAAGACTATGAAGTATCTACCCATATTCTTCATTGGAAGTAGCAGCCATGATAAGAAACACATGTTCAATTTGACTCTAGAAGAAGTCTTCTTCGAAAATAAGCCTTGAATGTCCTTGGTTGTCCATCTACATTTATGTTCCTATGAAAATTTTTTGGAGCATTAAGGAAAGAAGGGCATGTAATCTATAGAATATTCCATGGACTCCAACATTGAAGAGAAACATGAGGAAGAACATAAAGTTTCCAAGAAAGAAAGAAAATTCAGAACAAGCAATTGAACCAGTTTGAACCCACTAGAAGTAGTCAAGCAGAAGGAATGGAAGTAAGCCATGATGAAGAACAATGTATGTGAGAAATTGTGAAAAAGACTTAAGAATTGATAGATACAAGGCAAGATTCAGGGTTGTTAGGATATTTAGACACTTAGGAGTTAGTTAAGATCTACTTGGTCTAATATGTCGTTAGGTAAAAGTGTGTTTATTTAGTATGCATTAGTATGCATTTGTAGTTAGGCAATCCGACAGTCACGATATGTTCCCGACATAGAGTGATCTGACGGTTCATACTCTCCTCGATCTTAATGGCCATTGATCTGTGGCTTAACACCCGATTGGTCCATGATCTCTATTTAAAGAGCA
>JZKD02S1674087.1:427043-465515 GCA_000966675.3 Picea glauca | reverse complement strand
AATCTCTAAAGCAAGTAGCCAGGTTGATCAGAAGAAGAAGAAACAGAAAGAGAAGAAGAAGAAGAACTCGAAAAGGACAAAGGCCCCAACAACATCAGATGTTGGCTCTAAGAAATTAGTTACTGTTAATAGTATTGGGAGTGTTGATGAGGTCAACAGGATTAAAATGAAGAATCCAAGACCCAAATTCCCTTGCAACCTTTGTAAGGGTGACCACTTTCTAAGGGATTTCCCCGGTCTTACCCAGGTCTTGGAAATGTGGTCCTCCACGTCATCGGCCTCTGTTGCTCATGTCGATGATACCCCGTCATCTAGTGATGTTTAGGTTGGTAAGAAGAAGCAAACTGTCAAGTTCCCTTGCATGTTATGTAAAGGTAATCATTACTCTCACCTTTGTCCTCGCATGGACGAGGCTTCTTCTCTTTTGGAAAAACTTCAACTACCAAAAGGTTATCATAAGCTTTCCTCCAAACCATCATTGGTTGATGGACTGGTCAATCCAGTTCCATCCCCGGTTAGTCTGGTTGATCAGGTGGTCAATCTAGTTTCCTCCTCGATTGAACCACAAACCCAAGTAGCTGATCCAGTTCCATCATCGATCAGCCTCACTCTTCATCAAAAGAGTGACACAAAAGTGGTCGATCTGTTTTCATCCTCGGTCAATCCCACTCTCCCATTAGAGAGTGACACCAAAGTAGTCGATCCGTTTCTACCTGTCAACCCCATTCTTCCCTTGGAGAATGAAACTCAAGTGGTCGATTCGGTTTCGCCATCAATCGATCCCATTCCTCCATTGAGGAATGTCAAAGTGACTGATCCAATCCCTTCCTCGGTTAGTCCCACTCTTCCTCTGAAGAGTGCCAAAGTGGTCGAGCCAATTTCGCCATCGGTCGATCCCATTCCTCCATTGAGGAATGGCAAAGTGACTGATCCCGTCCCTTCCTCAGTCAGTCCCACTCTTCCTCTGAAGAGTGCTAAAGTTGTCTATACAAGTCCACCATTGGTTGATCCGATCCAATCATCAGTCGATACTACTCCCCTTCTAGAGAGTAAACTCGATACTGCCCATGTTTTTCTCATTAATACAGACTCTACCGTGCCGGGGGGAATTCCTCCTTCTCCTGTGAAACCCCCTCCAAGTACTGAAGCCATCCTTTTTGATTGGGGTGCGCTAACTGGACCTCGTCTTCCCTCTCACATTCCTTTCCAGATTACAGTACAGGTTCGTGGTTAGGACGTTCCTCAAACGCTGATAGATGAAGGTGTGTCTGTTAGTATTTTGTCTTCTGTTGCTTGGTACACTTTGGGTTGTCTACAGCTTGCACCGGTTACATAGAATCTGTTAGCTTTTAACAGAAGAACTAGTCAACCTTTAGGGATCCTTCCTCAATTTCTTGTAACTTTGGGAGGGAAAACTGTCTTTATCAATGTCATGGTAGTCCGAGACCCCTTGGATTTTTCTTTATTGCTTGGGCGGGATTATGTCTATGCTACGAAAGCTCTTGTATCCACTCTTTTCTGTGTGATATATTTCCCTCACAATGGAATAATTGTGACTATTGATCAACTTTCATTCATTGGCCCCGACTGGGTTACCTCCCTAAGTAGTTCTTATATGCAGATAGTATCGCCCCCACCACATGTCAATTATGTGGCGTTGTCTCCCATGCTTTCAACTTCTGATGCTTGGAATCCAATAGTTGACATGGTGATCTCTTCGGTAGGGTTATTAGAGCCTGATCTCCTTACCCCTGTCAAGACCCTCGACATGTGTTCCTTCCAGAGTGATTCTCTTCCATCTGGCAAATATCTCTTGGAAGCCATGATCGAGTTTTTTCCCTTGACATGGTACCCTTCCAGAGCATTGTCCTCTCGAAAGCCATGATCAAGAAGCAACCATGAGCATAGTTTCTCTTCTCTGTGGCAATCTCGTTAAAAAATGAAACAGAGGCCTTGATCATAGTTCTTTTTCTGTGTCATGCTCGTTAAAAAATGAAACAATCACCTCTCTTGGACCTTCTTTTCATCCACCCTTATCCTTCGGTGAATGAATCAAAACTTGGAGGGCATGTCTCTAGCCCGTGATGATATTTCTGGAGTTAAGCCACTAGCTTTCAATCTGGGGGCATACCGAGCTTAGTCTTTATTCTTTCTCGTGCTCGTAAATACATGAGAATGCATCCGGGTAGACTTTTATCTCTTTTTCGGACCTATATGGATGCATGAAAAAGGAACCCCTTGGAGTCTCCTTTAATCTCTTTTCAGACTCTCTAAACATGAAAATATTGTCGAGTGATCTTGCTTTCTTTCCCACTTGTTAAACAGTTTGAAAGGGCATCTTTCAAGTGATAATTTATCTCTTTTTCGGCCTCGCGAGACTAACATTACGAAAAATGATAACATTGGAGTCATCTTTAAGTCCTTTTCAGACTCTCTAAACATGAAAAGATTACCGAGCGACTTTGTTCTCTTCACGCTCGTTAAATCATTTGAAGAAAACATCTCTTGAGCGATAGTTTATCTCTTTTTCGGTCTCGTCAGACTACTTTACGAAAAAGGAACTGAGAGAGTTCTCTTTTAAGTGTTTTTCCAGACTCGATAATCATGAAAAACCTTCGAGTTTTCTGTCTTTGGACTCGCTAAACAAAACATTGACAGACCCATATGGGATTGAACCCTTACTTCTTCCAGTTCGTTAAACAAAGGAAGAGGAACTTACCGAAGGTGAGTTTTATCAAGCATGTGTTATCCTCCTTGAGCTCGTTAAATTAAAAAGAGGTACTCATCTATCTGGATGGGAGAAAAAATTGAAAGAAGCAAGCCAAGAAGTTTTGTGAGAACATTACCAAGTAACTCTTAGAGTCGCCCTTGAACATAGCGCTTTGTTTTTGCATGCATTATAATCCACTAAACCTTTGCATTGAGCCAATCCTTTGAGTTTCTTTCACTCCTCTGTGTCACCTGACGTAAGTCACAACATCCACTGCATCATCAAGTTTTGGTCCATGTCATGTTTCTGCTGTTGTGCCTCAATGTTCAAGTGAAGTATCCGCCTCGAGAGTCAGCCATCACAAATATCTTGTCTCAATACCCGTGTCAGTCCATGTTCATTTGATCTACCAATTACATCTCTATGTCCATTTCGTGTCATTGATGGGGGATACATCAAGGCCCTCCTTCGACAAGCCTATTCCTGTCAACTTCAACACATTATCCAGGAACTAGACTTAGAAACCAATTAGTACTTTGAGACCTGCATGCCTCAATGACAGGACTCCTCACATTCAACAGTGGGTTTACATCATTGACCTCTCATCGGATGATTCCATGGATATTCGACTTCAGCTCATCCATTCACATTCGTTGGAATGTACTAGATTACCTTGGGAATCATTGACATTAATGGTGATTTCCCTCACGCTTGTTAACGATTTACATCATTGACCGGTGATCAAGTGGTTTCTGCCATGTTCGACATCAGGACATCTATTCACATGGTTAGATTCATACTACATCATGATTGGTAAGAAGACCCTGGGTTGAGTGATCACTTTGATATGTACTTTGCCCAGGTTGCAATGGAGTTTCTCTTGAACAATGACACATATACTGTGACATAGATCCACTTTGTATTGGTCATGGCTATGTCTTGTCATCTCGTAGATCCACTGTGTATTCTTCATGGCTACGATCAGTTCATGTCATAAGAGTATATATCCATAGTGTATTTTCAGTGGCTATACCTTTTTATCAATACAATTATGGATCCGCAATGTATTTTATGGCGGCCATATCTTGCAAGTCTTGATCACCCAAGCATAGGTATGCCTGCCTTGGGTTTGAAACATGTCATAATATTTGTTGGATGTTTGTGTGCATCTTTTGTCAGGTTCTCTGCGTCTATACCCTTGCTTGAAAGTCTACAAAGTATTTTAGTTATAAGTTCTCATCTTCTAAATTCATACTTTGGGGGGAAATCTGTTACACATAAAAAATACTCACTTTGATAGTGTCGCAAGTGTCGTCATTACAAAGGTCGCAAGTGTCGCATTTTGCTCACAAGTGTCACAAATGTCAGGGAAGCACACTGCCATGATGCATATGTCGTGCCTGTAAACAACATCAGGAGGACACTTGGCACATGTCAAACACTTGATTTGGAAGAGGAGGAAAGGTTAACTAGGCTCATGAACCTTTTGCCATATGAAAACACTCAAAAAACTAAGTTGTTGGAGGGGAGTGCTCCCCTATAACTATCTTAGGAGTGTTGGCGCCCCCCCATAAGCCATTAGGGAGCGTTATAGCACTGCATCAACCCTTCTACAGGAGCGCTCCTACCTTCAGGAGTGTTGGCGCTCCCCTAAACACTTCTAGGGAGTGCTACAACGCTCTGATGGCCCTTTTGAGGGAGCGCTACCTAATCTGGGAAGTATTTGATTAGTTGAGAAGAATGGGGGAAGGATCTTTTCATTCTTAGAAGTCAGTTGGGTTCGAATCCTCAATCTAGCCATGATCTAAGGGATGATCCCTAGCTAAAGGAGGAAAATCCTCAACTTCCCCAAGGATATCTCAAGTGGTTAAAGCCTCTCCAAGGCTATATAAGCAAGCTTTCTCATGGTGAAAGGGGACTGAAAAAGGGAGAATCACACCAAACTTATGATCTTATAAGTGGTGCTAGAACAGAGATATTTTGGAAGCAAGAGACCTATGATCTCATAGGGAGCAATCAGTGAAGCTATCATCATTTGGATCGTGGATATTTTGAGCAAGGGTTAGACAAGGAGGACTTGAAGAAATTGCTGCAATTCATCTATGGCTGTAAGCAATGTTTTGTCGTCATTAATATAATTTGCTTGGCCTGTTTCTTTCTAATTCGTGTTCAATCTCACATGAATTTGTCTCTTTGGAAGATAGACCTATTTCGGACTAATCTTGATAGAGTAGGAAGTGGTCATACTTTGTTTGTCTACAGGGCTTATCGAAGAGTGAAAGATTGGAGCTCAACTCGAAGTGTGCAGGGACAAACACCAGTAAAAGGTACTTCTTTTCTCCTTCCTCCTCACACACTAGTCCACCTAGATCTAAAAGGAAGTCACTGACCATTATAAGCACTTTATGTCTTAGAGTTAAGAGTCTAGCTCTCAAGAGGATATCTACCTATCAACAGGGAGATTTTCCTTCAACAGAAAATGTTGGATGTTTGTGTGTAGCTTTTGTCAGGTTCTCCGAGTCTATACCCTTGCTTGAAAGTATACAAAGCATTTCAGTTATCAGTTCTCATCTTCTAACTTCATACTTTGGGGGGAAATATATTACACATCAACATTACTTGCTTTGATAAGTGTCGCAAATGCCTCAAACACTTGATTTGAAGGAAGAGGAATGGTTAACTGGAGTTAAGTACCTCTTGCCACTTGAAAGAAGCATTCAATCTAAGGTTTTAGAAGAGAGTTCTCCCCTATATCACTCTTAGGAGCGCTGGAGCTCCCCTATAAAGTGCTAGGGAGCGTTATAACACCAAACAACCCTTTTGAGGGAGCGTTATGCATTTCAAGAGTGCTAGCGCCCCCCTAAAGCCTACTAGGGGGTGCTATAGCACTCTGATGGCCTTTTTGAGGGAGTGCTACCTATTCCGAGCAATAGTTGATCTATTGAGGAGAATGAGGGGAAGATCTTTCAATCTTGGAAGGCAGTTGCATTCAAACTCCTGGTTCATCCATGATCTTAGGGAAGATCCCTAACTCAAGGAGGAAAATCCTCATCTTACCCTAAAGATACCTCAAGAGGTTAGGCCTCTCTAAACCTATAAAAGCAGGTTCTATGATGGTGAAAGGGGAGGAATAATTGGAAGCATGAAACCTATGATCTCATAGGAAACATGCAGTGAACTGGAGGAAAGTAATCAGTGAAGTTGTTGTCATCCGGATCGAGGATATTTTGAGCAAGGGTTACACAAAGGGGACTTGATGAAGCTGTCGCATTCGCATCTATGGTTGTAAGTTACTTCTGTCATTGTTCTCATCAATTTGACACGCTTGGACTGTTTCTTTCTAGTTTGTGTTTAATCTCACATGAACTTGTCTATGATAGATAGATCTATTTCAAGATAATATCAATAGAGTAGGAAGTGGTTGTACTATTGTTTGTCTACAGGGCTCATCGAGGAGTGAAAGATTAGAGCTCAACTTAGAGCGTGCAGGGACAAACGCCAGAAAAAGGTACTTCTTTTCTCCTTCCTCCTCGTACATTAGTTTGTATAGATCTGAAAAGAAGTCAGTGTCCATGTTAAGAGTCTTCTATCTTAAGAGTTAAGAGTCCAGCTCTCAAGAGGATATCTACCTGTCAGCAGGGAGATTTTCCTTCAACACTTTATAAGCATTTAGATAAAAAACAAGAATCCTTTATTTCTTTGCTTGGTTGAAAAGTGTTGTTTTCCATTAAGTAACCAGGGAAAAGTATTTGCTTTCATAAATTCTTTATAGTTTACTTCGATCATAAGTAGCTCGTAGTCGAGTGAAATTCTGTTTTGACTTTGCTATTCAAAGATCTTAGAAAAAATTTTAAATTTGAAAAGTTTAAAATTTGAATTAAGTAAAGGTTTGTGTTGCCAGCTTTCTTTTCATTTTTACTTTCGTCTTTCAAACATCACTAGTTTCACTTTCATAACCTTTGACATAAGACAAGCCATAAAATTAATGCTAAATCTAAAAATCATTAGACTTTTATGTTTGTAGGGTCAACTAACTAGTTCAGGATTAGGGCCTTGATATAGGTTGGAGAGGAAACTCTTCCAGGCCATTAAAATCAAACATTGGAGTCTGAGTTAGGGAGTGTCCAAGTCCAATATCGTGAAAGTTATCCAGGACCCCCATCTAACACAAGGGATAAACACGAGGTCGCATGTGAAAAGGTAGTGGAGATAACCCCTCCAAAGCTGGACCAATTGTAGTGGAGAACACATATAGAGGGCTTGTCTTGGGATTCAGTCAATTGCATTTGTCACTAAGCTTCATGGGTCTCGAATCCATTCGAGGTCCTCAGTTTTCTTCCAGACCACTTTCTCTCGATACCCTTGACAGGTTTCAAGCTCGATACCCTGCTCATTGTGGTCTACTCGAATTTTGACTGTACCCGCCTGGTGACTGCTCGCGCACTGGCAACGTAATTGCCTATCTTTTTTAGGACATACACATGTGACTGTGGGGGTATACCATGGTACCTAGGATAGACATCATGCCACGCTTTGCAGAGTATACCCCGAGGGTGCTTCCATATTCGAGTTTCACTTGCATCGGTAAGTTTCTCTAGTGTTGGTTGTTGTAACTATTCTTCCAATTAGTTTAGTGTTTGTCTGTCTTATCTTATAGGGAATTTTTTAGTGTGTGTTGTTTTTTGAACGAATAGAACAGCCTAGGGTGTCTTTTGATCTTCTCACACAATGGAGGATCATGAGCTCCACCAGTCATGAAGGATTCTGGGCCTATCGCTGGTTACACTGGAGCCACTCCTGCCACCACTAAGGTGAAAGCTAGACCAACAAGGGACTTTTGAAGTGACCAGGTCACAAGAAATTGTGCCCGACCAACATCCAGAGGAATCGACCATTTTGGACCTTGGAACGAAAGCTCTTGGCCTGGTTGAAACCCCAACCACTAATCTCTTGGCACCCAAAAGCATACCACTACACCTTTACGAGTGCTAGACAATGTCGCATGTAGCAATGGAAACAAATGTTGTTACTTCTTCTGGGAATTCTTCAATTCCCACTACGGTTGTCACCATAGGAGATTTTTCACCTCCTAACCCACCGTCACCGGTTCGGTCGACCATGGTCTCGACCGCCTCTACCTCGCATAGTGGTCTGATCCCGTCTTTGGCGGCGGCCACAAACCCTTTAACACCAAGTGCGACAGGCCCTCCGTTCTCATACGGGATGCCTAGTTCAGGTACAAGTCTTGTACTTTCCTACTCCACTTCACAGACTTCAGGTCTGGGGGAGGGAGCTCTAACACTCCTCTACAAGGCCACCTGGGAGGTACTTCCACTCCCTTTAACGTTTTCCCTTATGGAGGAGGTCATATATCTCCTTCGTCCCCTTCGCTCGGTGGCACACACCAGCCATCCGTCGGGCCGCCTGCACACCATAGTTTATTTGGAACAGGGAGTCAAGGACCACCTTCGCATAATATGCCAGTAGGTTTGACACTGTGTTCTTTGTTCGGTGTGTTTGGTAACAACGCCTTCTCGTCAGCTTCTTTCCCGACTGGGGGCAACCATGGTCACGAAAAATCTATTCCTATGCAGGGTACTATTCCTGCACAGGGGGCACACCTAGGAATTTCTTCTGCATCCGGGCCTTAGAATTCTTGGCAGGGATCTGTTCCCTCATTCGGAATGTCGATCCGGGGTAATTCTTTAAATAATCAATGGAACCCCAGAAAAAGTACTATGCCTACCCCCATGGGACTGACATGGGGCAACCCTTCCCAAATTCCTTCGAATGTAATGCATGCCCAACCATTTATGTCCTATTTTGGAAATCAGTCGATGATGTCTCCTCACACGCAAAATATGTACCCTGGCCATGGTCATGGTTTTTACTAGAACCCAGGCCAACAACTGAACTTTTCCTGGTAACCTAGTGCCAGTCAAACTCCAAGCCCCTTTTTCCTCAGTTATCACCAACAACCCAAACTACCCTTCCTGGCAACCTTGCATTTGCCAGACTTGACAAGGTTCTTGAATGACCCTATCTGTCATGATCTGCGTTGGCCTCCTATGCCGACGAAGTTTCCTTCGGACATCCCAAAGTTCGAAGCCAAGCCTAATGAAGACCCAGGAGATCATGTGACTACCTTCCATCTTTGGTGCTCATCTAACTCGTTGAAAGATGACTTCGTACAGTTGTGATTGTTTCAACGTACTCTCATTGGCGAAATGGTACATTGAGCTCGATCGCTCAAGATACTCTTCCTTTGGTGATTTGGCGATGGGTTTCCTAAACCATTTCCAGTTACCCGTGAGATACGATGTTGGCACAGAATTGCTGGTCAATATTTCACATACAAAAGCAGACCATATCTCTGATCACATCCGAGAATGGAGACGCTGAAAGAGTTTAATTAAGGTTCTAGTCCCACCAGCATTCCCGCTGGAGTGGTTCCTTAAGTCTTTGGTCCCATAGTTATCCAAAGATGTCGCGACGTCAAGAATATTTTCCGAATAAGACGCCATCATGAGAGCTCAACAACTTGAGCTAATCTATTCTCAGTTCGGTTTATTATACGAGATATTTCTAGATGCACCACGCTCAATACTTGATAAAACCAGACAAAGAGCTGGACCACATGTCGATGGTATTGTTGGTTCAGCACAAACGAATCCCACTAAGCAACCGACAAAGCAGTTGCAACAATTGTCTATACAACACAGAGCGGCTAGCCAAACCACTGCCTTGGATACTCCCCCTACCAAAACATCGGATGTACACATAGTGCAATCGACTAATCCAAAGGCTGCCCAACAGCCTAAAGGAAAGAAAAAACAATGAAAGAAGGGTAAGGTGGATAAGAAACCCACCGATAATACTGGTGGGGGCAACACTGAGAAAGGGAAGGAGATGTATCCATGCAACCTGTGTGCGGAAGACCACCTGACCCAACAATGTCCCCGTCTTGCCGAAGCTCAAAAGTTTGTGACGTAGTAACAACTTGTTGTGTTAACCAATCCTTTTCAACATGGGAAAAATCTAACCCAGGCCTCTGCAAGAAATAAAGGGGGAAGCCAAGGACCCCCTCCGTCTCCGAACAACCCCGCATTCGTGAATGTATATATGGTGAAGAGTGATGCTTTCATATCGACTAGAGCGCATGAATATAGTAAACCAAGTACTTCTGAGAAGGGAAAAGAAGCTAAACTCCCATCTCTTCCTCTACAGATTGAGAAGATGTTGGGCGAAACAATGACATGCATCCCCAAAGGTGCGTTCAAAAAATATTCTCACAACCCAAATGCAAGGGCCGCCCATAACTATTCTATGGTGGAGGATTTATCACAAACCCCTTGTGCGATGTCCGCTTTGGAGGTCCTCCAAAGCTGCCCTTCCCAGAGGAAACCTTGCTAACCACTTTACGATCTACTGAGACTTGTAAACTGGGTACAATCATGCTGGATACAACCGACTTAAAACCTCGTATGCCTTACCACATAGCATTTCAGATAGTATTGGCCTATCCCACGAAAACTTTTACTCGAAATATCTTCCGCATGGTGGTTGATGAGGGTGCCTCGACATGCATTATGTTGTTGGCATGTTGGAAGGCCATTGACCAGCCTGTTTTGTCTCCATCACCTACTCTCCTCACTGCTTTCGACGGTCGTTCATTTCGACCACATGGTATCATTCCCTCTTTCCCCGTGCAGTTAAAAGGGAAGACCATGTGTGTCGAAGTAGAAGTACTTGACGCACCCCTTGACTATAACCTCTTGTTAGGAATGAGTTGGACTTATGCCATGCAAGCTGTGGTTGGTACATTTTTCTGCGTCTTGTTGTTTCTACATGAGGGTCAGATTGTGACCATCGATCAATTGTCCTTCCCCAGACTTGACCCTTCATTGGGGGCATCCACGGTCCCGATGATTGATAATCTTCAACCAGGCAAAGTCAACGTAGGAGTTGGTTTGTGCCCATCTTTGATGGGTACCTTTGATTACCCACTCCCTCAAGGCGATATCAAGTTTATATCTAATCACCATAAGGTTGATATTTTTCAAGTTTCGTCGTTCCGCACAACTTACTTCAAAGATCTCTGGATACTTCCTTCCCCATCGACCACAATGGATGGGACAGGGCACCCGGGCATGTCCATGCCCTTGTCTGCAGCTGAAGTAACGTACTCTTTAGTCCAACAAGATTCATCCCACACTGATCCAACTCCTACACAAGAGTTAGATCCACTTCTAGAGCCTATTTGGGCTCAGGGTTCTCTCGCTAATGCCGATTCGTTAGACTTGGTCTTGCCCTCTGACGAAGTAGTAATTGAGGCAATGACTAGTCTGGACAAACCCTTGGAAGATCTTCATCACAAATCATACTTCCTCCTAGATTTAAGCCAAATAAAAGTAGGATAATTCACCATGGCTATGACGGGAGATCGGTCTTGTCCTATTAATCCCTTAGCTACACACGAAATTTATGCTGAGGGTAATATGGCAACCATCGTTTAAACCATACTGATCAATATCTCCCGAAACCCTGGCATTGTGGAGAATGTTTTCGTCAGAGCTGACTACTCCCTCGGTGATATTCAACTCTATACAAATCTCTTTAAATAATTCCACGACATTTTTTCCTGGTCTTACAAGGAAATGCCAAGCATCGATCCAAAAATAGTCGAACATGAAATCACAACTTATCCTAATGCCAAGCCTGTTTGGCAGAAGCTTCGTCCAATTAATCCTAGGAAAGCAGTAGCCATTAAGGTTGAGGTTGAGAAATTGCTAAAAGTCAGGTTTATCTATCCTATCCATTTGACCCAATGGGTGTCAAATCCTGTGTTGGTCAATAAAAAATAAGGCACTATTTCTGTATGTACCGACTTTCATGATTTGAACAAGGCCTGTCCCAAAGATAACTTTCCCACACCTTTCATCGACCAGATCATTGATGAATGTGCTAGTTGCGAGGCCTTTTCTTTCATGGATGATTTTTCGGGATATAATCAAATACAAATCAAACCCGAAGACCAACACAAAACGACATTCATTTGTCCTTGAGGTACATTCATGTATCGTAAGATGCCTTTTGGTCTTAAAAATGCTAGAGAAACCTTTCAGCGGGCCATGCCTTTTTCTTTTTATGACCTCAAGCATATAGTTGAGGCTTATTTAGATGATTTAGCATCTCACTCTCGCAAGAGAACGAATCATCCCACACACCTCCGACTTATCTTCGAACGTTGTCGCTACTTTCGGATTCACTTGAATCCAAACAAGTGCAACTTCTGCATAACGTTAAGACGTTTGTCAGGTTTCATCATATCAATGACAGGGATCATGGTCGATCCTCTCAAGGTGGAGGCAATAATTCAGTTGCCTCCCCCACGCACAATGCTTCAAATTCAGAGTCCACAAGGCAAGGTGAACTTTTTAAGATGCATCATCGCCAATTATGCTGAGATCACCAATGACTTTATGCCCTTACTAAATAAAGACGTTCCCTTTTACTGGGACGATGACGCTCAACACTCTTTCAATGCATTGAAACATGCCCTCACAACTGCCCCTCTGCTACGGCCACCTAACTATAACAAAGATTTCTTATTATATCTGGCTACAACAGAGTCAACCATTGGCATGGTTTTAGTTCAGGAAGATGACTTGTTCTTAGAATACGTGATCTATTACCTCAGCCGAGGCCTCATAGGACCGAAACTCAATTATTCTCATATCGAAAAACTTGCGTTGGCAACAGTTCACATTGTTCAACGGTTCCATCATTATGTTCTGTTTCGCAAGACCACAGTCATTGCTGTTGTGAATCCATTCCAGTACATGTTGAGACCACGGGTAATAGGCGGAAAGATCAGTAGATGGATAGTCGTCCTCCAGGAGTTTGACTTGGATTTCATTTCAGCGAAATCCAAAAAGTCACTGGTCTTTGCAGAACTTATTTCAGAACTTTCGATTGAGTCAGGTGACTTCGTGCTTGAAGAATCGCCTATCAGGGGAGATATGTTTTTGATCACATCTTCGGATCCCTGGTACGGAGATATACTTATCTATCTCCAGACTTTGAAGTTCCCCACCTTTGCTTCTCGTGACAAGTGTCGATGTATACGCCGTCAGGCTATGAATTATCTCATACTCGATGATAGGTTGTATTGGAGAGGTGTAGACTGCATCCTACGTCGATGTCTCACTCACGAAGAAGCAGTTGTCGTGCTTAATGAYTTCCATACTGGAACATGTGGCGGTCATTTATCTGGGTTGGAGACAACCCAAAAGATTCTACGCACTGGTTACTTCTGGTTGACACTAATCAAAGATTATATCGAATCGGTCAAGAAGTGCCACCCATGCTAGATCTTCTCTTGGAATATGAGGGCACATATCGCTCCTATGTTTCCTATCATCATAGTTGGTCCCTTCACCAAGTGGGGGATTGATTACACTACATGCAACCCTCCTTTAGCAAGGGGGCACCGCTATATCATCGTAGCTATCGACTACTTCACAAAGTGGGTTGAAGCTATGCCAACGTTTAAAGATGATGGAGAGACTACAACTGTCTTTTTGTTCAACCGGATCATAGCAAGGTTGGGCATCCCTAGGGAGATTGTCACCGACCATGGTAGTCACTTTCAGAACTAGATGATGACTTATTTAACATCAAAGCTTGGGTTATGGCAAGAAAATTCATCACCCTACTACCCCCAAGAAAATGGTCAGGTGGAAGCTGTAAACAAATCTCTTAAGACCATCCTACAACGAACAATCAACTCAGCCAAGTCAAATTGGCATTTGATGTTATATTCGACACTATGGGCCTACCGAATGTCTGTTAAGACTGCAACTGGTTTCTCACCTTTTCAACTCATATATGGGCTGGAAGTAGTCTTGCCTATCGAATGTCAGATCTTGTCCCTAAAGTTGGCAGCACAATTATTTCCAGACACTTCTCCACTTGAAGAACAATTAGTATACCTTGAGCAACTCAATGAACAACATCGTGATGTGGCCCTGGCCAATGAGGCTCACAAACATAAGGTCAAGTGTCAGTATCATAGGTCCGTTCATCCTTGAATTTTCTCTGAAGGTGACCTTGTCCTGGTCTATGACCAAGATAAGGACCCCCTGGGGGCAGGAAAATTCAAACCCATGTGGTTCGGACCTTTCATCATAAAAGAAGTTTTAAAAAGGGAAACTTATCGTCTGGTTGACTTTGAAGGGAATGCTTTGGCGAAGCCTAGAAATGGGCTCTACCTCAAGAAGTATTACTCATAGGTAGGTTACCTTGGGTAACTTTATGTAACATATGTATAGTTTCTTTTAGTGTTATGGATGTGTCGTTGATGTTATATTTCGTCACTATGGCAGATTTCAAGTGAATCTGAGATGTTCATTGGGTACACAGATGGTGCTAGCTGACACACTCGGAGGCTTGCCTCCGCAACTTGGGTAATATTTACACCTCGAGGCCAGTTGTTATCTTCCATAGGTATATGCTTAGGTGACACCACAAATAATGTTGCCGAGTATAGTGCAGTTATTGAGTTGCTTTGTGATGACTTATCATTTGGTATCTCTCATCTCCGGGTCTATCTCGATGCTCAGCTGGTTGTGTCTTAGTTAAGTAGAGTCTACCGGGTGCATGATCCGACTTTACATCGCTGATTCCTTAGGTTACGTCTCTTAGAACAAAACTTTGATTATATTACATATTTTCAGGTTCCTAGGAGATTAAACCAAGTTACATATACTCTAGCTAATCAAATTTTAGATTGACATCTTGCACACATATGAAAGAACATTCACATAAACATGTAAATACATTTTTTTTCGCACACATGATCCATAAGACACAAAAGACATAAAAATCCATATATAATATCATAAAGTAACTAGAGTACACAGATGGACACAAGCGCCTCAAAAATATGACCAATAACGAGTCACGGGGCTTATGCCCTCAAAAAATATATACAAGTAGTGCTCGTGGCACGTGAAATGTCTAACTAAGGTCAGGGCTTGTGGGCCCTGTTATACTGATCCACAACGTTAGCTAAACTCTGAATCAACCGGACCCACGTCTGTGGTGCCCCCACTACATAAGGCTACATAGATGGTGGCAGGTCCTCAATCTCTGCCATAGGGACCATGCGAGTGAGCGCAGTAAAGTTTCACTCGACTCATCTCAATACCCTCTTAGACTCCTCGGCTGGAAGATTTCCTGCTACTGCTGGCCTCCCTGCGGCGGCAGGTGAGGCCCCTGGCCGAGGATGACGCCTATTCCTTGCATAGTTGGCGGGTCACACTTTTCCCACATCTACATACAACGAACACATATCCGTCAAATACTCTGGTATAACAAAAAAAATGATATATGTAACAAAAACAACATAAAAATTACATATGTTTAACAACAAATAAAAATAACTACAAAGATGGAGACTTACCCATCTCTCCTCGCTCCTCACCAGTAGGTACGGGTATCTCAGGATCCCTCAGAAAATCAATCCCTGCATACGAGTAATCCTCGATAACTGGGATCTGCCATGATAACCAAGCAAAGAAGTCATCATCGAAGGACTCATTAGTCCTTCCACCGCCCTGTCGTGGCAGAAATACTACCCATGTACACATAGTAGGAAGAGATGCCTGATGTCCTCATACCACTACTCAAGGACTAAAGCTTGGAACTCTCTCAAAGAAGAACGATCTTAGAACAGTCCCGAACCTGAAGTTCCTCTATGTCCGTAATTGACAATCTGTCAACTGCCTCTTCATACACTCAAGCAATGTAGTACTCTAATAAAAAATTTGTGCGTTCAAGCACTGGATAACATAGTTCATCTGTGCACGGGAAGCCTGATGCAAGGCCGCATAACCAGTAATCCGCCCAATGAGAAATACAATCACTTGCAGCGATAAGTTAACGATCTTTCTTATGGGCACCTGTGAGCTCAATCAGTCTATCCCAGCCTCACAGTAAAGGGCTATCAATTCCGCTATGTTATGCGGACCCAAAGGAAATGTCTGGAAGTTGACTGGTTCCCCTCTCCTTGAGAGGCCAGTCAAAAAGTATATATCCTCGATGGTGGGCACCAGTGACTACCCCTCTAACATAAAATCCTCTACATCAGGATGCCAGTAGTCAACCAAGGCATTCAATAGCCTCGGTTGTGCCCGCATAAAAGGACATAGGAAAAATTTTAGTAACCCACATTGCATCAACGTGGCCACAACATTAGGGTCTTCCCCGACCAACTCACTAACTTCTTCATGTTCCCTTTCTCTCCAGTGAACATACATCCTACAAAACACCAAAGTTCAGGAGGGTTAGCCCTTGCTTTATAACTCTTTTTATTCATTAAGGGAGGTCCACGCAGGCTGTAATGCTGACAGTCGCGTGTACACGCGTGCAGTATTTACTCTGCTCGAATGTACATGTGGCCTATCTAGAGACAGCCCACGTGGACCTAGGGACAACCTTTTAAAGGTTGATGCCCACCCAAAACATGGAACCCAAAACAAAAGTAAAGATTTAAATTGTAAGATGGGGGAGTTTGTACTTACTTGGTCCAGACAGAAGGTCGCTTCATCCACTGTAGCTCCCAGAATCACCACTTTTATCAAAGGGGGTCTTTTGGCTCCAGAGTCAATTTCCAAATCAGTAATAGTGATAATGAGTTGCCAACTTCTATTTATAGACTTTTTGGCCCTTTTTTGTCACTTTTTTGGCCTCCCTTATCATTTTCTTTAAACCAAAAATCCTTTAGAGTGATTCAGGAGTTGCATGGGAAGGGTATGATCAGGTATCGAGGCAGTTTTTTGGAGTTTTGGGACACTTTTAATAATTCATGGAAAAATCTCAGATGATCAACTTGAGCATGTAGGTTAGGTTTTTACTTTGACTTTTGCATCTTGTTGTCTTTATCCCTTTGCCATAGGATCGATCCCATCAGGTTGCGACATAGAACCGTCATTACTGCTTTAGAAGTGTCATGAGTTGGTGGTAGAAATTACCAAAACATGGATGCCCTAGGTAGATTATGGTTGCATTATGGTGTCCATGCTGTCTCTAATCACTGTAGGCTCGGGAGTCCTTGTCATTTTCCTTGATTACGAGTTTGAGCCTCATTTGCATGATTCTTTTTCACTCTTGACCTCACCCTAGGGACTCCTAAAAAACGTTATAGGTCTTCTTTTAAGCCCTTTTCAGACCCTCTAAACATGAAAAGATTGCCGAGCGATCTTGTGGACTTTCACGCTCGTTAAACTGAAATTTGAAGTCACGTCTGTCCGACGGTAGTTTACCCCTTTTTCGGTCTGGACGGTCAACTGTATGAACAAAGGTATACTCTATGGAACTTCAATTCTCTAGAAGAGTTCCCTCAGGTATAATTTTACCCTTTTTTCGGCCCCAAGGAACTAAATTTACGAAAAAGGAACCCCCACGGAGTCCATAATTAAGCTCTTTTCAGACTCCCTAAAATTGAAAATATCGTCGAGTGACCTTATTCTTTCACACTCGTTAAACTGGTCCAGAAGAACATACCTGACGGAGTCCATAGTTAAGCTTTTTTCAGACTCCTTAAAAATGAAAAAATGGCCGAGTGATCTTGTCTTTATCACACTCGTTAAAATGGTTTTAAATAGATGTATTTTCAGTGCTAATTTACCCCTTTTTTGAACCGACTAGACTACCTTCAGAAAAGGTACCCTAATGGAGTCTCCTTTTACATTTTTTCAGACTCTCTAAATATGAAAAACCGTCGAGCTTACCTTCTCTAGGCTTGTTAAACTTACATCGAAGGATGTTACCATTGTGTGTTTTGTTAATCACATTTGCATACCCACGTCTTTGGCCTAAATGCCAGCTCCATGTTGTTCTCAACTGAACCATCTGAAGCATGCCTTATATGCAAGCCCTGTAACATTTTGCCTCTGTGTCTTGACACCTTTGGCCCCGGGAGGATTTTTCCCGAGTGTCCTTTTCTTGCATATGTCTCTTTTCCCTGAACATGCATGTGTTCTGTGCACTTGGAACTAGTATGTTTGCGACACTCGATTCTCCTTTGTAACATAACATTCTTTTATTCTTTTTCCAAAATTATTGAAAAAGACAAAAAAATCAAATATACCCCAAAAAGAGGAAGGGAAAAGTATTTTCTTTATTGGCGGAACAATGAGTCACCCTTGGATAAAGCACATCTGTCCATTTGTTCATCAAACCCTGGGATGTAATACGACCTTAGGAAGTTGTTCTTGCTACATAGAGCTATGTCCTCCTCCGTTTGGTTATTCTTCCAAACATATGGAGAGTTTGCGTTGCCTCCTTCCTTGTAAACTTATGTTAATGCCATGCTGCCTGAGTTTCATCATTTTTCGTGCTATTGTCCAAGGGAAGTTTGTCACCAAGCCTGAGTCGGCCCCTCTGTAGTTTGTCTCTTGCCCTCATACCCGACCATCCTGAATATCCAATCAAGTCTTTGATCGGAATCAATGAAGCCTTCAGTCTGATCATCAAGATTATCTAGTCCATGACTGACAAGTCATCGAAGACCTTTGGGTAGTAAAGTCATACGCTCATATTACACTCCTACCCGAGTTTTGAAGATTTTTTGAAGTTGTTTCTTGAGCTCTGAAGATCTCATCTCCAGCCATCAGGTTGTATCAACTTCTAGAAGATGGATACTCTATATGTATATCTTTTTGATTTTGATATGTAGCTCCGCTTTGTATTGTTCGCGGATACACTTTATATAGTTATTTGACATGGATCTATAGTGTATTTGATTGGTATCCATGATTCTATTTTATCCCGAGCATGGGTATGCCAGCCTCGGTGAGACATTTGTTATTTTGCAGACGACACCTCCCAGTTCCTGGTCCCTAGGCTCACCTGTTCGGCACATCAGTAAAGATTGGTAATGTATTTCATCCATCAGATGATCTTCTGACCTCACACATTAGGGGGCATCTTTTATAACCCTAATTTGCACCAGACATGCTTACCTGGTAGAAAGCCATCTCAGATTCCTCCTTTGCCAAAACACTGCTGAATAACTCTTTAAAAAACCTCTTTTATAAAGGCCCACACACCCTACTCCATTATTGCACACGTATACATGCTAGATGACCTAAAATAGCCCATGCATACCTACAAAAGCATGAAAAAAGGAAAGTTGTCGATGGAACACACAACTTTGGGTGAGTTAACTAAAACTCCCAGCCATGCATGGCTGAGGGTTCGACCAAATACCTAGCTCCTTCTAGCCTATAAAAGAAGGGGTAGGGATCCCATTTGGAGGAGGAGAATAATAGTAAAGAAACTCTGCCCAATTGCACATTCCCATTGTCCCAACCCTTTAGCCATCCTTGTGTAAGGAGAGATACAGAGAAAAGAAGTTGGAGGACATTTGAAGAGGAGCCCAGGATCAAGTTCGCAGAGTGGTGGCCAGTCTCGACATTGTAAGTTGATTCATTAAAAGTAATAAAGAAATGCTTTTCCCGTCCCACTGTATGAGTTCTTCGTAGTTTATTAAATATATGTTTGAATCTCTAACCCATTAGTATGTAGGTAAAATGCATGTGTAGTTAGTTACTTGTTTTGTATGTAGGTCAGCCTTGGGAGGAGAGTTGCTAACAAGCGATCAAACATGAAGAAGGATTGACGTCGAACACCCGGAACAAGGGATGTTGGTCTAACCATATATTTTCTAAAAAGAAATGGGGATTAGGTCTGGGGAAAAAGGTAGAAAGTAGGTCTCTTTTGGTCATATCTGCATGCATAATATAACCCTATTTGCTAGTCCGTAAGGGGATTTCCCACTCACAACAACTAGAGAAATCCTAAAATGTTGGATAATAGCCCAAGAAGACAAGTTAGTTCAAGAGAATATTTAATATTGAGTTATTAGCCTCCAGAAAGAAGAGTAGGCCCAGTCAAGTGAGATAGAGAAGTATAAATAGAGGGCGCTAGAACTCATTTGACACTCTTACTCTCACAACTACATAAGACTAGTAGTGCACAAGTTTGTAGAGGGAGTGAAACTGTAGTTGCTGTAATTGGGATTTTGGATTTTGGTTGGACTTTCTCTTAGTTATGGTTTGGAATTTCTTCTTGGTCTTTGGTTATTATTTCTTGGTGCACTAGCCTTGGAGAAAGGTGTGCTACCTTGGTTGGCTATTGGTCTGCTTCCAGAATTATTCCATTTGTCAAGGTTAAGGTGCTTGAGGGTGGCCTTTGTGCCTATGGTTGGGTGACATTATTGCTATATTTCATATGGAAAAACAATCACATCTCTTTATTTCTCACATCAAGTGACTAAGAAAATGAGTAGGTTGGTTTATAGAGAAGGCCTACACACTTGTATGATGTACAAACTTGATATGATGTGGTCGAATGTAGGAACACTAGGATTAACAAATATTAACATACATTGAGAGTTCCTCACCTAACGATTATGTAAATTTAGATGTAAGTCAACATGGGTGAACATGACATTTTGCATAGTTTTGAGATAAGTAATTATAGTTTTTACGTGCACAGTTTTGTAGAAGACAAATAATTCATTGATAATTTTGGAACACAATTTTATAGTATAATATATGTTGTATATTTGAATATGCCTGTGGCGATCATGGTTTTACAAATTTTTGGGTTTCCCATCACAAATTCTAGTGCGGTCCAAATTTATTTGGCCCTCATACACACCGAAACACATGCATAGTAGATTTTGATTATAGTTTTGAATTGACATGGTTTTCGTACACATGGAAGACTTGCATAATAGAATTTGAAGGTAGTATATGTAGACATCACTATTTTCAATAACCAATTAAGAACAAAGCATTGCCATTATAGAGTATTTTTGAAGTAAGCACGAGGACCAACCACCAGTGGATTCATTAAGTTCCTCACAATGTTGACTAGTTAAAATGATCTAAGTATAAGTAATCTATCAAAGATCAAATATTGTTGAGCAAAGATTTATTGTGCATGGTTTTGGACATGAGTTTCATTTAAGTGTTAAATATGGGTAAATTGGTAATTTTTTTATTTTTTGAACAATGATAAACAAATGGGGGTTTTCCTACAATTCCTAGATTCAGTTCCCATTGAATGGTTATTTTGCATCATTTTCAGAGAAAGAAAAAAATTATATTCCATATTGTTACACATTATTTTGGTCACTCTGATGATGACTTTACAAGCATATAATCAGGCCCTCAAAATCATCTTTTGCTGAAGAAAAGTGATTTCTTTCCTCGTCTACAAGACTACTTTTTGGAAGGACGTCGCAGGCTACCCATACTGTACAGTGCGAAAATCAATGATTTTCGCAGGCTACCCATAGTGTACAGTGTGGAAATCAATGATTTCCGCATGTTGCTCTATAGCTGGCCTGCAGGATTACCATAGGCTACTATATATGTAGGGTGCGGCGGTGTTTGAAAGCCAAAAGAGGAAAGAGTTTCTAGAGGTTTCTAGAAGGGGAATCTTCTGGAATGTGAGGTGGTGTCTGTGTGGTTACTACCTTACTGACTTCTCCGATCTGATGGGATCATCCTCATCTCTTTAACCACTTCAACTTCTCCTATATAATGATGGGCTTCTCATGGAAAAGTTTAAGAACATTTGAGCAAACTTGAGCAAAAGGATTGCTGAAAGAATAGACTAGAGATTGTGTGAAGAATACTATTTCAGTTGATGTTTGAAATCTACATTCATTCATCAAGCCTTTGGAGATCATCTTCATGCAAACTCTATAATAAATACAAATGTGTGTTGGAATGAAGGAACACTAAAAGGGAACTTGCGACATCAAGGCATTTTGATAGTATCTTCCAATTTTATTCAATCTAATACAACGACATGTTTCTTTCCCATAAAATCATTCTTATTTTATTACATGACTCCTTGATCACATGTTTAAGTTTTAATTGAATCTATCATAGTTTCTTTCACTTTGGTTGGTTTGTGTCATTACAGATCTGGTTTCACAAAAGCATCGGAGCGAAGCGGGAACAACAAAGATATAAGGAAGCAATCTCAAAGGTAAGTCATCAACTCCTTATTTGCTAGTTAGATCAATGATTTCAACTTAGGGAAAGTACCATGTCCTATCCTTTTTTTTTCTAGATACAGGTGGATCTAGGGAGATTAGTTTATGTCCGCATTTACCAATTTATCCTATAACACATATCAATAGAATATAAATATTGTCACCCAAAATTACTGGACTGTCCTTCACATCCAAGTCATCGTTTCACTCTTGTCTACTCAATCTATCCTTGCTACTCATTCTATCTTTCATTACATTCCAAAACATACTAAAACCATAACCCAAACCAAACATTTACAGACTAAAATTCATCTATGAAATTGGTTGATTTTCAGAGAAGTCTTGAAGGAGAAAGGCTCCAATTTCAAAAGTGATACCTTCCTTCAATAACTTATTTGTATATTTGTTAAGATATCTGAGTATGTGTCTACAAGAAAACTAGTCTAGTATTTCAATATGTTCATAGACGTGGTTCATTAACGATTTCAATAGTCACACATGAAATGAAGATTTCCCATTGATCCCGTCTACTATCAACTGAGAATCTCCAAACACCTACACTTTTTGCAACTTTATCATCTTAGCATGGAAAAAGAAATCCCATAGGGATGCTAACTCTGCCTTGTTGTTGGTACTCGTCGCCAGAACATATCATATTGTATAAAAATGTGTTTTGGTGAAATAAAACAAAGCATCAACCCCACAAATGGGAGGGTGTCCCTGGCTAGCCCCATCAAAAAAACCCTAGGGAACTGTTGGCAGCCAAATATTCATGTCATTTTCATCGATATTTAAAACATAGTTTTAATGGAATAAAAATTTTAATGGCTGCCTCTTTGTATGTGTGAAGAGTTCAATTATGATGTATGGTTTGAAAAATCGCTTGATTGGTTGTGTGTTTTTGAGTGCATTTCTTTCATTAAATCTCTCGTTTATTCTTGTTTCAATTTCATGACTGTTTAAGCATGAAATTGAAACAAGATTGGTCTAAACACATCATATAGATTCTAAAGCTTCACCTTGTGGAATTGGATGAATAGTAAAAAAAAAACACCTAATAATATTAAAGAACCTTAAAGGCTATTGAGCTTATCATTTTATGGGTTGTTTATTTACAATTAACATATGATTCGATCACCTTTGAGGTATGCCTTAGTCAGTTTATTCATTTCAAGTTTTGATTATCACCTACCACATTCACGATCGCTCATGAAACTAAACTTTGATATAACATTGAAGTATGAATGTTCTCCCCTGTTGTCATGTCGCAGTTTAATCATTGTTGTACATGACTATCAACCATGCTATGAAACAATTTCTCCCTCCTCCTGCTAGCTTAAGATCACATTCATTTCCTCAGTGGTGGTGCTTTTTTGGGGGGTTAGGATGTCAATAGAGGAGGTGGTTTCCAATTACACATGTCCTCTAGTTCAACATTCAGTCAATAGCCTGAGTGGTGTCTATGATGGCCTTCTCCTGAAGCCTTAGTTATTGGGTCACCTCCGAAAATGCAGAGCTTATCCTTCATATCGAGTGGTTTCAAACATACACCCCTCTTCTCTACTCTTACTGGTATATCATGACCAAACCCATGGCCCCTGTGGTAAGGATAGAGACGAATGGCTCAGAGGCCCTGCTCTCCCACGATGATGTTGCAGACGATGTGGTGGCCTTTGGGTGGGTTAAGTTCATACATCATTCGAGGGATTTAATATCGAGTTCGATCAAGATTTTTCCCAAACCTTTGATGGTACTAAGGCCAAGATAGGCAATTTATAGTTGGAATTCAATGAGGATTCGATTACAGAAGCCACGAGATTGTCCCGAGAAGAAGATCGTTGGTTCAAGAATCTCAAATTCGAAGGTATACCTTGGCACCTACTATTGGTTTCAAAGAGGTTGCGCTACGATGTCAAACATACACCAATAGTTTTGTTTAAACCTAGATGACACATTTTATTGTTGATACTCAAGCAATTCCTCACCTCCGAGGGATGATATGGAATATTTTTCCTATTTCATATTCGTTTGTTAATGTTTTTCTTAGCGTTTGGTTTAAACATGTCATTCTACCTACTTAAAAGCCTTAAAAAAATGGCTATATTTTACCAAAGGAAAAACATTAATGTACAGTCCATCTTTCTTCATGGCCTGATTTGAATGTTGGTGATTTCAAAACTGTCAAAGGTTGGGGATAACTGACAAGATTTCATGGATAGGAATGGTTTCGCTCCACTCACATCTGAAACCGTAATCGACTCACCCTTGCGTTTTTATGAGCCCACCAACCCTTTCCCATCGACTCATTCTTTGAGAGACCTACATGTCGAATTGCAAGAACACCCCGTGTCGTTTACCAAAACCCCCTATTGATTTTAATAAATCATCTACAGGAACACACCAGAGGTGCGACTTTGTTACTAAAAAATCCTTAGAAGATGTGTTGGATAATTTGAAGGGCAAGGTCCTTGTTGTTCCTAGTCCTGGGCAAGATGTGGTTGATTTAAATGAAATTAAAACCAAGAAACAGGGTAGTCATAAAACATAGAGGGTTCCAAATATTTATTTCAAGAACAAAAGATACATCTGACTCCTTTCCAGAATGGTTAGGAATCGACATCACAACCGTGAAAAACCTATCCCCTTTATTGATGTCGAAGACCATATTTCTATTGATGATACTAGCGCTGATGTACCCCAATATGATTTCATATCCAATTTGCGTCCTTTTTAAAAGGAACAAAAAGGTTTCTCGGGTATTCAGTATGATCTCAAAAGGTCCATGGAATAGGGTAAATATCCCACTACAGATCAAACTCATTCATTACCAAATCTAGAACCGGTGTATTGTGAGAGTTGTTTTGACTGGATCGAAAGATACTATCGAGATATTCCTTACCTACAGGTGCAATGGAATCAAGTGATCACTCAAAAATTGGTTCTTGAAATGGAAAATGATGATCTTAGGGCTTGCACTCGATCGAATCCACACATAGAAAACAAGCGTTTCAAGAGATCAGGAAATGTGGTGATTAAAAACTCCACCATTTTCAATGCTATTATAAACTCAGATTTGTCTGATGTTTCTCTTTCAAATTTCTAATTGGTAAACAATTTTCTTGTTTGGATTTGATTTTGTTTGGATAATAAATAAATTCATTTTGATTTTGTTTTTTATTTAGACTAGTTGCAAAATCTCAATTCTGTAGCTTGTCTTTTAAATTATTTATTTGATTATTGTCTAATTTAGATTTTGTTTTCTTTGTCTCAGGTGAACAATAGGTCAATGTGCAACGATTAATGGAATGAGTCATAGGTTGGGAATAAAATAAACTTGTAATTTTATTTTTTTTGAAAAACAATGTTTTAATGATGTAGCTATTTTGGATTGTAAGATTTCAACATAATTCTCTTTTTGGTTAATTTGTTTTAGTAAAAGCTTATTTAAAAATATATGTCTCTATATTGCATGATATGAGGAACATATTAAGAAGTTGTTTAAATAACACTACTTTCCCAGTGATAGTGGCAATTCCTCCTGGACCATATGATGGAATTATTTTTTTGAACTTATATGGGATACAGTTTACTCTTTGTCTTTCATCCTTTTGTAGACTGTGCAATGTTTTCATTGTTTTCTCATGTAATTTCCATATGTGAAATTTTATTTGTATCGAACTAGATTTAGTTTGTTCTGCATATAACCTTTCATGTTATGCTTTTCCTTACATGGTTCATTATATTTCGATTCTGTTGATATCTGTGACTGATTGTCTATCGAAGCATTTTGAGTTTACATCTAATGTTAGGTAGCTGGAAATACCATTTGCTAAGCGTTGGAGTTTCTGTCATTTTCAGTTATTGGACATTTTAAAGTCACATGAGATAAAATTATTTGTCTTTCTGTCATCATAGAATTGCTCTTGAATATAAAATACTTCTTTGAGTTTTTTCGGGAAGTATCATTCTCTCTTTTGTCATAGATTTATACTTGACACAGGTTAAGTGGAGCTTATACAAATACAAAGAGAAGAATCTAGCTTAGTACTGTTGATCAATGTAAGTTTAGTTAGTTTATTATTTATTTAATTTGTTAATTTGTGAATGAATAATGATTGCATCATTTAAACGTTGAATGCTTTGTCCATTATTGTTATATCATTTTCAATCTTATTCACTCATTGTTTATTAATTTGTCAATTATAGTACTAGAATGATTTTGTTTATTTTTCATCTTGTTTTGATCCATTAGTTGAAAACAATTATTTTCACAAGGCTTTACTTAAACCTTGTAATTGTATATATATATTTTGTATATAATACTTAATTAAGCAATTGTAATTAATGTGTTGATTGATAGAATTGTACCTTTAGTTTGTTCCCACCTTTTAGTTAATTTAGAATCCTAGTTGGCTAATGGAGCCATAAAACCCATCAGGGTAGATCATTTCAAACAACTTGAGTTAAATAAACAACCTAGTTTTGGAGCTTCCCTTCTCGTTGAAATTCTGTCATAAATGCCTGTCAACAAATGGTGCTAGAAGGAGGGTCTGGAATTCATTGATGGCACGAGGAGGCCGTAGGACTCCCCCCAAAAATTGTTCTGATGTCATGACACGTAGTCTCTCAAAATCTAACGTTACAATTGACCGAGCTACTACCTCAGAAACTACTCTTGACGTTCTTGTCAAGCCAATGACACCAGCTCTTCAATGGATTGATGTACATGAAATTGTTCACTAGTCGATTTTGAGAACTCAAAGTGTTTTTTCCCTAATCAGACAACCTGTTAGACAACAAAATTAACCCCTTGATTTCTCCAATCTACAAGAACAACCTCTTAACACTAGTCTTCCCGGTAACACATTAGGCGGTAATATCACCAATCCTTCTGAAGCACTAATCCTTGGTGCTGAGGGATTTGGTATCCCACCATACCCACCTGGTTCTTCTCCACCCTCCTCAATAGAGGAATCCTCGGACGAAATCAGTTCTTCGTCTGAATGATCTCAACCTTCAACTACACCAACTCCCATGGAAAACCAAAATAATCCTTCGAGACCTTGGCTCGATCAAGATTTCGTGGAAGTACCTAGACCCCAACAATCGTTACCCAAACATCCAGAAAAGTGGCTACCCAAATTTGACCCAGATTTGAAGAAATTAGCTGAAGATCACATCAAGAAAAGCATGTTAGATTTTAGACTCTGGAGCGTCAAAAATGAGGATGTCGTGTGTAGGTTATTCCCTTACACTTTTTAGGGGAATGCCTCAACTTGGCATTTTTCGCAACAACCCCAAACCATCGTCTCTTGGGATAATTTTGAAACCTTTTTTCTAGAAAAAATTGGAGATGATAAATCTCCAGAATTCCTGGTAATGGAACTTTCTAGTATGAAAATGAACCCTAAATAAAAAGTTAAGGATTTCAACCAGAGATTCCTTACGTTAAAAAACTAAATTCCTGTAGATTCAATGCCTGCAGAAAACTTGACTGTTGCATACTATACTAAGGCCCTAGATAACAATATAGCTATATGGGTTATAAGGTCCAGAAAGAACACATTAATAGAAGCCTTCGAGGAGGCATTCCTTATCGAGAAGGACATTCTGAGTTTAAAATATAGTTCCAATTGTGAGGTTGAAACAACTTCTTCTTCTAAAAAGAAAATAGAAATTCTCACTAGACGTCCTTAAAGTAAAAATCAACAAGAAACATTAGACTTGGAAAGTTTGTAGAAAGATTTCCAGAAATTATCCAATCAGGTCATAGAATTAAAAATTTCCTCTGAGGAGGCATCTACAAGTAAAGTAAGTTTTAGGCCACCTTTCAGGAAACGTTTTCCTCCAAACCGACCAAACCTGACCACAGAAGGTCTGAACTTTGAAGGACTATAGTACACTTTGCAAGCAATACTGGAAGCACATGATAACGTTGTTTATGTACCTCCTAAAAATCAAGATGACACGGGTGAAGAGGAAACCCCTGATGAGGAGGACTAATCTCCTCCTGTTTTTGGACATTTGTCGGACAACACCTTTCAAGCGAATTTTGAAACTGTCCATCCTTATAACACTTGAAGTAAATTACAAAACAAACTTCCACCCAAAACATGTAGGAATATGGTATCCAAATAGCCAAAACAAATTGAAACTAAAAAAAACCATGTTGCCCCAATTTTGGAATATGATTTGGTTGAAGATCTTAAAAAACTAAGAACAAATATATCAATTTTTGAATTACTTAAATTCCCTCTTATCCTACAGAAAATGCTCCAAAGTATAGATGAAAATAATAAAAAGAATGACTCTATCAACAAGAAATCAACAGAAAATGACCCAAATAAAACAAAAGATGTCTCTGGTAAAAAATCATCAGAAAATTAGGATAAAAGGGATATATCAGAAAAAACTGTAGAAAATTTAGATAAGATTATTTCAGGTACACCCATAAAAAATTAGCAGAATTTTGTTGTCTCATCATGAAAAAATGTTCCTCCTTTTTTATTAACTTTCAAATTTTTCAATAGAAATGTACATAATTGCATGGTTGATTCTGGTGCCTCATCAAATGTAATTCCTCTATATCTGTGTCAGAAAATTAATGCTGAAGTAAATCCTTCTGATTTAAAAATCATTCAGTTAGACCGAACTAATGTCAAGGTCATTGGTGAACTTAATAATGTATTGATAAGGTTGACATCTAACCCTAAGGTCCACCAAGTAATTGATATAATTGTTGTTGACATTCTATAAGTTTATGATTTATTTTTGAGTAGAGATTGGTTAGAGCAGTTACATGGTTATTTTTCTACGGATTGGTCTCATCTATGGCTTCCAAAAAATGGACAACCTAACAAGATCAGAATAAACAAAGAATGTTACCTCAAGTACATTGTTACAGATTTGAACGATCCCAATGAGCCTTTTACTTTTGCTGTAAATACAATTGAGGCACAATGAATGAATACTTTTTTTGGAAATTTCATGACTGAAATATCCTCTATCACTGACCTATAAAAACAATCTGAAATATTGGCCTATACTCATATGACAACTCTAAAAAGTAAACCGAACATTGCTGATGACGAAGAAATCTGGTCATTATAGTTTGATGAATCTAAATCCTGGGAAGGGGCAGGGGTTGGTTGTGTACTGATCGACCCCAAAGGTAATTAAAAATTTATTACTTGTCGATTAGAATTTGAATGTACTAACAACACAACAGAATATGAAGCACTTTTGTAGGGACTAAATAAGACATTGGATCTTGACGTGCAAAACTTAGTTGTATTTGGTGATTATGAAATTGTAGTCAAGCAGGTAAAAAAAACTATTCATTGTTTATCACCTCATCTTAAAAACTACCAAACCAAGGTATGGGGATTAATACGTAAATTTATCGCTTTCAACATAAACTCCATTCCTAGGTCGAGTAATTCAAAGGCTTATTTGTGAGCTAATGTTGCCTCAAAATTATTGCCTACAGAGGGTCTTTCTCCTAATGCATTCTCGATTGAATTTTTATTTAGGCCATCGATTCCCAACAACATCACCAATTGCCGGGTGTTTGATGATGATCAGCAGATCATCAATTTTCTTCATATGGAAGACACTTTCCAAGAGGCGGTAATTGTTGAAATCACCTACAATGAAAACTTCTGAGATTTCATGGTAATATCTGACCCTCGTTTTGCGGAAGTATCATCCAGTCCGGTAAACTCTATCCCCAAATATGTTGTTAGATTAGATAAATTTTATGATTTACATGACAATTTTAGAGGGGTAGTCAATTGCAAAATGAATAGGTCATCATTACTATATGAAACTGTAAATTTAGGAACGCAAGATAATCCTCAAAATATCAATCTGGGAAAAGGGTGTTCTGAACAAGAGAGATCTACATTCATAAAATTGTTCAAATAATTCAAAGATGTGTTTGCTTAGATGTATGATGATCTAAAAACTTTTTATCCAAACATAATACAACATGTAATTCCCATGAAGACCCAAACCCAACCTTTTTAGCAAAAACTAAGAAAAATGCATCGTAAATTAGAACCCACCGTAAAAAATGAACTAAATAAATTACTCACTGCCAATATCATTTTTCCAGTCCAAAATACTCAGTGGGTATCCAAATTAGTCCCAGTAAGGAAGAAAAATGGGGAAATTCGACTTTGTGTCGACTTTCATAATTTAAACTGGGCCTCTGATAAAGACAATTACCCCGTTCCCCCAATGGAACAAATTTTGCAACAAGTATCTGTTTATGAAAGACTATCCTTATAACCAGGGTATAACCAGGGTATAATCAGGGTAACCAGGGTATAACCAGGTCCTCATGTCTCCATCAGATCAACTAAAAACTACTTTTCGTACCCTATGGGGCACCTATGCTTATAGAAAAATGCCTTTCAGATTGATCAACGTAGAGGACACTTTACAAAGGGAAATGGACATTGATTTTCACGGTCTTATCAATTAGTCAGTTGTTGTCTACCCAGATTATGTCACTGTCTTTTCAAAGAACAAGAAAGATCACCTACCTCATCTTAGGGCTGTTTTAGAAAGATCTCACAAATTCGGTATTTCACTCAATCCTAAGAAGTCGGTCTTTGTAGTAGAACAAGGAAAATTACTTGGATTTATAGTCTCTAAATATTGAATGATAATTGACCCTGAATGAACCCAAGCCATTGCCAACCTCCCCCCACCTTCTTCCAAAAAGGAAATGCAATCCTTTTTGGGTAAGATTAATTTTGTCAGATGATTTGTTCCAAGTTTTTATGAGATGGTTAGACCTCTACAAAACCTTATCAAAAGGGATGTTCTGTACAAATTGGGATGACAAGAGAATCAAGCTTTTAATTCCATTAGGAAAGATATAACTGAAGCACCCTCCTTGATGAGCCTTGATTTCTCTCAGGATTTCACATTGTATACTTTTGCATCTGACAGATCTTATGTTGTTGTTCTCACATAGAAAAATGTTGAAAACAACGAGATACCTATTTCATTTATGAGCTCCGCATTTAAAAGAGAATAATTAAATTAACCCACAGTAGATCAATAGGCTTACGATGTGTTCAAATCAATTAAACATTTTAGATCTTACCTTTTGAAATCCAGGATAAAAGTCCTTGTCCCTTACCCTGTTGTAAGAAATATGTTAGTGCAGAAAGAGCTAGGGGAGAAAAGGGTGAATTGGATGACAACCCTTCAACAGTATGATCTAGAAATAGTAACAACACAAATTGTTAGAGGTCAAGGACTTTGAAAATTGGTAGATAACTCAGTTTCAAAATCAGAAAATCAAATAAACACATCGATTGCAAATCTGCATAACAAAACACAAATCTGTTGTGCACAAACTATGTCTAATTCACGGTATGATAATATCAGATTTTATTTGCTGCACGAAACTTCTCCTCGTAACCTTGATAAAAAACAAACAAGAGCACTGAGGCTTAGATCTACATATTTTCAATTAATTAATGATATATTGTTTTGAAAGAATTTTGAAGGTGTTTGTCTACATTATCTGGAAAAAGAAGAATCCAAAAGGGTGCTAGCTGAACTACATTCCGGCGATGTCGGGGGTCACTTTGGTCGAGATACAATTTCCCATAAAGTGCTTAGGGATGGATACTATTGGCCCACTTTATTTAAATATGCTCACACTTTGGCCCGTAAATGTATAATCTATCAAAAGGCTGCAGGGCACGTAAACAAGGTTGCTTTCCCTTTACAACCTGTTATGGTAGACACACCATTTCAGCAGTGGGGCCTAGATATTATAGGACCAATTAATCCACCTTCCTCACAACAACACAAGTATATTCTTACGACAACATATTATTTTACAAGGTGGTCTGAGGCCTTACCATTATAGATAATCAACACGAGTCAGGTAGTTTTGTTTTTAAACTCTCATATTATTACTCATTTCAAAATACTTGAGTGTTTAGTTTTCGACAATGCTTTTTATTTTTCTTCCATGGATATGAATGTGTTTGCTTTAGAAAAAGGGATTAAGCTAAAATACTCTGCCAGCTATTACGTCCAAGGAAATGGTTTGGCCGAGTCAAAGAATAAAAATCTGATCAAAATAATTAAAAGAACAGTGTCAGAAAATCACAAAAATTGGCACAATGCGTTGTACAAGGCACTTTGGGTTGATAGAGTCACTCCAAAAGCTTCCATCGAAAATTCTTGTTTCTTCCTCGTTTACGGAAGATAATCCATCCTTCCTCCACATGTCTTGCTCCCTTCTCTGCAATTATCGCAGAAATTCTAGGAAGAAGAATGTCCCCCTTTAGAGAATCGAATAAACACCTTACTAAAATTGGAAGAAGGACACAAGAAACAAAAAATTAGACAAACATCAAAAAAATTTTAAAAGCTGGTTTGATACAAGTTTGTCGTCCGAAATAAATTTTAATGTAGGGGATTTGGTCCTCAAATGGGATAAAGCACACGAGAATAAAGGAGAACATACCAAGTTTCAAAACCTATGGCTAGGGAATTTTGTCATTTCTGAAAAATTGGGTCCTATTTCTTTTCGTTTGCACAACTTAGAGGGACAACTAGACACTTTTCTAGTGAATGGCCAATTTCTCAAGAAATAATTCACCTGAGAAAATCATATTTCCCCCCTCTAAATATCTTTAGCTTACGTTTTTCTTTTCTTTTCTTTTTGTTTTTCATTTTCTTTTGTTTTTTTAATAATTATTTTTGAATCACCACTCATTATTGAATGGAATTGGATCTTTCACTAACAACAGTTGAAACAGTTCAATTCATCTGCACATTAAGTTCTAAACTCATATCATTTATGATAATCTTTTCCAAATCATTGTTCCTGGTTTTTGTGGAAATCTCAGGGAAATATGACTATCTTTAAAAAATTCTTACGTCATCCCAATTCTAATGAGATCAACTCAAAGCGCTTCCCCATTCCTGAGATGATTTATTGATTGAAATCTAAATGTCCAAATCATGATGAAAATTATCAGTTCTCAAAGAACGAAAAACAATATTAATGATCAATCCTATGATTACCCGGATTTGAAATCTTCAGTATCACCCCGCTCTCTCGTTATCATGGAGTTTATGAAAATTTTATAAACAATTATAGAGAGTTGGAAGCACTTTAATGTGTGGGAATTGTGTGTAAACCCACCAAGATACTGAACAGGTCTGCTGGTAGTAGGTAAATGCACACATGATACCAAGACAACTTCGTCATGGTATTGAACATGCCTGCTGGCAGCGAAGCAATGTCGGGTTCAAGATCCTTCAGGTATTTTTTAAATTGATCAGATATCAAGATATTTTTATCATAGATGGACAACTTTTGGATGGGATCGAAGTACTAGAGAGGATTAAATGACATCCCGACCGAGGCTATAAATGCCTGCTGGCAGCAGTGGCCTTGTCAATGATATTGGAGTTACTTGTATAAATATCGTTATCCCTTTGATCAAAATGAAATTTCAGATTACAATCTTTTGGGTAGAATTTTATTCAATGGTACAGCCATGTTATTTTTCCGAGTTAATGTAAAAATGCTTGATCTGTCTCTTAATTGTTTTTAGTAACTATCTGAGTTATCGTTTCCATGATATAAAGTTTTGATGATGTAGAGATAACTATGTCGCCCAGCGAGTCGCCATTGTTGGCAGCCAAATATTCATGTCGTTTTCATCGATATTTAAAACATAGTTTTAATTAAATACAAATTTTAATGGCTACCTCTTTGTATCTGTGAAGAGTTCAATTATGATTTACTGTTTGAAAAATTGCTTGATTGGTTGTGTGTTTTTGAGTGCATTTCTTTCAATAAATCTCTCGTTTATTCTTGTTTCAATTTCATGATTGTTTAAGCATGAAATTGAAACAAGCTTGGTGTAAACACATCATACATATTCTAAAGCTTCACTTTATGGAATTGGATGAATACTTAAAAAAAAAACACCTAATAATCTTAAAGAACCTTAAAGGCTATTGAGATTATCGTTTTATGGGTTGTTTCTTTACCATTAGCATATGAGTAGATCACCTTTGAGGTATGCCTTAGTCATTTTATTCATTTGAAGTTTTGATTATCACCTACCACATTCACAATTGTTCATGAAACTAAACTTTTATATAAGTTTGAAGTATGGATGTTTTCCCTTGTTGTCATATCGTAGTCTAATTGTTGTTGTACAGGACTGTTAGCCATGCTTTGAAACAATTACTCCCTCGTCCTGCTAGCTTAAGCTCACATTCATTTCCTTGGTGGTGGTGCTTCGTTTTGGGGTTAGGTTGTCAATAGAGGATGTGGTTTCCAATTACGCATGTCCTCTGGTTCAAAATTCACTCAACAACCTGAGTGGTGGCTATGGTGGCCTTCTCTCGAAGCCTTAGTTATCGGGTCACCTCCAAAAATGAAGAGATTATCCTTTATACCAGGTGGTTTCAAACATACACCCCTTTTCGCTACTCCTGTTAGTATATCGTGACCAAACCCATGGCCCCTTTGGTAAGGATAGAGCTGAATGGCTCACATAACCTGCTCTCCCACGATGACACTATGGACAATCTCATGGCCTTTGGGTGGGTTAAGTTCATACAATCATTTGAGGGCTTTAATATTGGGGTCTCTCAAGATTTTTCCCAAACCTTCAACGATACTAAGGCCAAGACAAGTGATTTACAATTGGAAGTTAGTGAGGATTCGATTGCAGAAGCCATAGGATGGTCTTGAGAAGGAGATCATTGGCTCAATAATCTCAAATTCGAATATATCCCTTGGCACCTGCTATTGGTTTCAAAGAGGTTGGGCTACAATGTCAAAGGTACAACAATAGTTTTGTTTAAACCTTGATGGCATGGTTTGTTGTTTATACTCAAGCAATTCGTCACCTGTGAGGGATGAGATGGACTAGTTTTCTTGTTTCATATTCGTTTTTTAATAGTTTTCTTAGGGTTTGGTTTAAACATGCCGTTCTACCTTCTTAAAAGCCTTCAAAAAATGGCTAGATTTTACCAAAGGAAAAACCTTAATGCACAATCCAACTTATTTCATCATGGCCTGATTCGAATGTTGGTCATTTCACAACTGCCAAAGGTTGGGGATAACTTGCAAGATTTCATGGATAGGAATGGTTTCGCTCCACTCACACCTATAACCATAATCAGCTCACCCATGTGTTTTGATGAGCCCTCCAGCGCTTTCCCATCGACTCATTCTTTGAGAGACCTACATGTCAAATTGCAAGAAGACCCTGTGTTGTTTACCAAAACCCCTGTTGATTTTCATAAATCATCCAGAGGCACACACCAGAGGTGTGATTTTGTTCCTAAAAATCCTTAGAAGATGTGTTGGATAATTTGAAGGGCAAGGTCCTTGTTGTTCCTAGTCATGGGAAATATGCGACTTATTTAAATGAAATTAAAACCAAGAAATAAGGCATGCATAAAACACAGAGGGTTCCAGATATTGATTTCATGAACAAATTATCCAACCGACTCCTTTCCAAAATGGTTAGGAATCGACATCACAACCGTGAAAAACCTATCCCTTTTATTGATGTCGAAGACCAGATTTCTATTGATGATACCAGTGCTGATGTACCCCAATACGATTTCGTATCCAATTTGCCTAATTTTTTAAAGGAACAAGAATGTTTCTCGGGTATTCAGTATGATCTCAAAAGGATCATGGAACATGGTAAATCTCCCACTACAGATCAAACTCGTTCATTACCAAATCTAGAAACGGTGTATTGTGAGAGTTGTTTTGACTGAATCAAAATATACTATCGAGATATTCCTTACCTACAGGTGCAGTTGAATCAAGTGATCACTTAGAACTCGGTTCTTGGAAGGGAAAACGATGATCTCAAAGATTGCATTCGATCAAATTCACACATAGCAAACAAGCGTTTCAAGAGATTAGGAAATGTGGTTATTAAAAACTCCACCAATTTCAATGCTATTATAAACTCAGATTTGTCTAATGTTTCTCTTTCAAATTTCTAATTGGCAAATAATTTTCTTGTAACTCATGATTTTATTTTGTTTGGATAATAAATAAATTCATTTTGATTTTGTTTTTTATTTAGACTAGCTACAAAATTTCGATTTTGTAGCTTGTCTTTTAAATTATTTGTTTGATTATTGTCTAATTTAGATTTCATTTTCTTTGTCTCAGGTGAACATCAGGTCAATGTGAAACGATTAATGGAATGAGTCATAGGTTGGGCATAAAATTGACTTGTAATTTTTGTTTTTTGAAAAACAATGTTTTAATGATGTAACTATTTTGGATTGTAAGATTTCAACAGAATTATGTTTTTGGTTATTTTGTTTTAGTAAAATCTTATTTAAAAAGATCCATCCCGATATTGCATGATATGAGGAACATATTAGGAACTTGTTTAGATAACACTACTTGCCCAATGATAGTGCCAATTCCTCCTGGACCATATGATGGACTTATTTTTTTGAAACTATATGGGATACAATTTACTCTTTGGATTTCATCCTTTTGTAGACTATGCAATGTTTCATTGTTTTCTCATGTAATTTCCAGATGTGAAATTTTATTTGTATCGAACTAGATTTAGTCTGTTCTGCATATAACCTTTCATGTTATGTTTTTCCGTACATGGTTCATTATATTTCGGCTTTGTTGATATCTGTGACTGATCGTCTATCCAAGAATTTTGAGTTTACATCTAATGTTAGGTAGCTGGTAATACCATTTGCTGAGAGTTGGAGTTTCTTTCATTTTTAGTTATTGGACATTTTAAAGTCACATGCGATAAAATCATTTGTCTTTCTATCATCATAAGCTTATTCCAGAATATAAAAGACTTCTTTGAGTTTTTTCGGGAAGCATCATTCTTTCTTTTGTCATAGATTTATACTTGACACAGGTTAAGTGGAGCTTATACAAATACAAAGAGACAAATCTAGCTCAGTATTGTTGATCAACGTAAGGTTAGTTAGTTTATTATTTATTTAATTTGTTGATTTGCGAATGAATAATGATTGCATCATTTAAACGGTCAATGCTTTGTCCATTATTGCTATATCATTTTCAATCTTATTCACTCATTGTTTATTAGTTTTTCAGTTACAGTACTACAACAATTTTGTTTATTTTTCATCTTGTTTTGATCCATTAGTTGAAAACAATTATTTTCACAAGGCTTTACTTAAACCTTGTAATTGTATATATCTTTTGTATATAATACCACTGTTAATTAAGCAATTATAATTAATGTGTCGATTGATAGAATTGTACCTTTAGTTAATTCCCACCTTTTAGTTAATTTAGAATCCTAGTTGGCTAATGGAGCCATAAAACCCATCAGGGTAGATCATTCCAAATGATTTGAGTTAAATAGACAACCCTGGTCCATATCTTCCCTTCCCATTGACAGTGTGTCATAAATGCCTGTCAACACGCACCCCTTCCAAAAGCTGCGACATCATTCGGTTCCTTATGTTTTTGCATTTAGAGTCCGATTTATTTTCTCTTGCTAGCTTGACATTTAGTCCTGTCACCACCTCAACAAGGATATAAGAGTTTTGGAAAATAACGCTATTTCTTTCCCACCACATAAAATAGATAAAGAATAAAGGGATTGAGAATTGAGAGTGAATACATGAAGTTTTAAATATTTTTTAAATTCTCTCCAAACTTTAACAATAAATGGACATTCTATGAATAGATGAAAAACTAATTCTGAAGTTGACTTACATAAAGAGCACCAGTTTTGGCCATTCCAACCTCTCTTTAACTAATTGTCCCAGGTTAACATCTTATTTTCCAACGCCAACCATATGAGGATTTTTTTATTTTATGGGTGCCTTCTATTCCCAAATATACTTCCACCACCACTTCCTGTCTCCTAAAAATTCCTCTGCATCCAAAACAAAGTATCCCAACTTTATTGTGTATATCCCATTTTTCTCGTTGCCTAACCATAACAATGAATATTCTTCATCTTCCTTGAGCAATATGAAAATTAATTTCAGATAAGTAACAAAATCCCCCCCATTTTTCCGTGCTCTCACCTTCCATCTCTAACAAGTCAACATATTTCCATTCTATTTTCCTTGCTCTATCCATGCTTACAAGTGCAACATCACTTAATGCGAAGATTCCATTGTTGTGAAGCGTGGATATTAGATGTTCCAAGAGTTTATAACTTTCCCCTAATCTAACCCAGGGATATACCTCAATTATGACTTGCTTTCCATTTCCTATTGCCTATGCAAGACAATTTCCAATTAACATAAATGCCTCAAAAAATTCCTTGCAACAAATCGACCCATATTGAGAGTTCTTTATAGGAGATATTGCAAGATACCAGATATATAAAATATGCAGAACATAAATAAAATGATAGAAATGGCAGAATAACATTAAAATATCCAGCATAATCTTCACAATACACAGAAATGATATATGAAATAGCAATAGAAAAACACTTTGATTCAGAAAGCAATGTTCACAGGCCTCTTCGAGGGTGAAACCTCCAGTCGAGCAGTGCTCTGTTACAGTAATCTTCCAGCTAGGGTTTTCATACCCTCGACCCTTATTTATACTAAATATGTCTATTAAGAGAAGCATCTAGAGGAAGATCCTTCTAGAAGCGGAAGCTTCTATTAGGTCTTC
>JZKD02S1674087.1:365916-391505 GCA_000966675.3 Picea glauca | reverse complement strand
GCCTCGCGCGCCGTTGATCCGGGCGCTTTGATCCTAACCTTTGAAGAGGTGCGCCCCAGATTCCAGACCCCCCCCCTCCGCTTAAAGGTAGAAAGGTGGAGGGGGCCCAGAATTCCATGTACGCCGTTGATCTGGGCACGCGGATGCCTGCCGTCCAAATCCATTTGCTGCTTACCACAGACACATTTTGCATCCGGAACTTAGGACAAGCGGGTTTTTTACCCGTTCTTTCGCATTTTACCCCATTACCAGAAATATCGCTAACAGTATGGATATTTTTCTTTAAATATCTCTGCATTCCTTACTAGCCAGATTCCCCAACTGATTAAAAAAGGAATTTCTTTTATCTCTTTATTTCTTGGGTCACGAGACCAGTTTTTTCAAGCCATCTCCAGAGTCTCTCCATTCCATACACAGTTCTTCCTAAGGCTAAAGGAAGCTTCTATCCATAATTTCAAGGTGAAAGGACATGAGATGAGCATATGAAAGGTGGATTCATTTGTATTTTTACAAAGTGCACATATACCCAGACTTTCTATCTGATGCTTATTCAGATTATCCCATGTTGGGATTCAATTGTTTAACACTTCCCACGTATAGATTTTGGATTTTTGGGGACATTTCATCTTCCAAAGGCCTTTCCACCACCATCTGGGATTTTATTGAATTGGATCTATATTCAAATCTATGTATCTATATTTTGGAGTATAGGAGAAAATTCTTATCTTTAACAATATAATAGGTAATTCGATAGTATGGTTGAAGGGGCATCCTTCCATTTCTTTTTATAGATTCACATGCTTTCATCGTCACACTGATACCATACCATTTTCAATTCGAATGTAGTTTGTACCACAAGGTCACATGCTCTTTATTCATATTCAAACATCATACTGGATTGTTTCCTTAGCTTGGGACAATATTCTACAACAACAGATTTAGAGGGTGAGGGTGCATGCATGCACATAGTAGCTAGCCCTGCGGCAACACTAGCTAATATTAGAGGCATCCACCGCTAGTTAAAGATAGACTAGGAGTAAAAAAAGATAAAATCATTTTGGTTTTATTTTTTAGTAAATTCTATTTCTCAGTTTGAGTCACATGAAAACCTATATTTTAAAACTATAGTACACCCTTGTTAGATCTATAAGACAGAGGGAAGAGGTACAAATTCATTCATTCATTGAGTATAGCAGTGACCAATTTAGGGTTATTTTCTTGTAGCAATTTTGTTTTCACGTTCAAAATTAATAAAATAAATGACATGTTTTGATAGTCATATATTGAATTATGTTCATTCTGTTAGCGATCAAATAATTCATTCTGAAATTTGTTTGATGCCTCTTCTTGTGTAGGACTTTTGACTGCCTTCCCAAGATCTAAAAACAGATATGAAAGTACCATTGGAAATCTTAGGATTTCTAGTTGTCAATCGACTATTCAAGCGTGTAAAACGGACTCTCCATGGCTCAGAAATTTGATTTTTCCCAAGGCAGTTTTCATTAAAAAAAACCACGCTTTCACCAGCTCATTGGTTCTGAAATCTGCTAGTTTGTCATTGAAAGATTTCCTTTTCACCAGCTAAAGGGCAGGATTCAGAACAAAAGAGACAGTGAAAGCACAGAAGAGTCCAGAAACGTCTTCTTTCTGCCCAGATCACAATTTTTGATTTCCTGAACACGTGGGAAAGGTGTTAAATGATGGATAATAATTAGGAGGAGCTAAATAATCTTTCTCATCCAAATTTAAAGACACGTGGTGAGGAAATAACACAAAATGGCACAATAAATCTTGACAGAAAATCTCCTAGTCATCAAAGATAGATTTTTGAATCTGTGATTTTCACCTACAGACTACCAAATAATGCTTTAGCTGTGAAATTCAACTTGTAATGATCAGATTAAATCTATTTGGTTAAATATTAGGTATCTTATTGTATTAATTTTTGTACTATGTTTTCCATATTTAGAAATCCAGATCCATGTTTATAGGATCTGAGATCTGTTGTAAAAGATATAAATACCTATCATTTGATAGAAGGAGAGGTTCGATTTTGGATACATGAACTATACCTTTGTAACAAACTTTTCATATGATAATATAGATCACAAGTTTCTCTCTCTATTAATGTCATATTTCCACTCTTCTTCTGTACTCTTATTCAATTTGTTTTAACTGCAAAATGACTGTCATCTCATTAATCAGTTCATAACTTGATTAATAGTTTCTTACATTGTTTATTAAACCCATTATTGTGTATCTGGTTTATAAGCACTATCTTCTTCACCCACTTTAAGCTATTATCTGATTATTGATCCTTGAGGGCATTGGTTTATTTGATTATTCATTTTGACTGTCTGGATACCATATTGCAGTTGAGTTATCCCATTGATCCACACATACAAAAACACAAAAACAAGTTTACTTTAAGTTACCAAGCATCTTTGGTTTACAACCTCAAAGAGTTTCTTGGAGTGATAACAAATTGGCGGCGTTGCTGGGGAAATGATATTGAAGCTCAGCTTCCTTGGGACACGATATAGATCTAGCTTTGATGATAGACAAAGCCTGGACATTCTCTTGGTTGTAATCATGTATCTGTCGACTCCATGAAAGACGAATTCAGTGGAGACTCCACAATAATCAAATATCGAAAGCATTTGTTGCCCTTTTGGCTCAAAGGTTTGCACCTCTTGACGTTTCTTCAGTTCTTGGTTTCCCACATCTAGTACCTGATATGTCAGAATGGGGAGATTTTCTACCTGTCTTCAAAGAGAACAAAGAAGACAATCCTGCAGAACACCTCCTCAAATTCCATGAGTGAATGGATTTATTAGATCTATAGCATGAAGATGTTTGTATGAATATTTTCATGCATTCATTGTATGGTGATGCACGTCAGTGGTGTTTCTCTTTGCCTCCTTCTAGTATTTCATCATTGAAGGATTTTCACAGATTATTTAATGAGCACTGCAAAAGGTTCTTTCCAGATAAGTCTTTATTTGATAATTGTTGTGTAGAATATGAATTTCACGAAAGAGTTGAAGATGTTAATAGGGAAGAATCTTTTTCTCAAAATTTACATCATCTTTCAAACGATATTCACTGTGATATGTCTGCTCATAAACATGAATTAGAAAGGACTGATGAAGAAGCTGAGGGTTTTCCTATTACCTCTATTTCTGATTTTCATGAATCTGAAGAATTAGATTCTTTAGCTACACATGCAGATGATACACAGTTTCCAGATTTTTAGATCATGGGAATTTGCAGTAACCTTGAGAAACAAGATTTTCAGAGATTGTCTTATTTCCAACTAGAGTATCAGTGACATTCTTCTTCTTATGAATATGTTATTTCAAATTATGATAAGGAAGGAGATGTTGATATTTCTGAAATCTTGCTGTCTACTAGAACTTTATCTAATTCCATTTTTCAGAAGACAGATGATAAAAAATGTGCGCATGCTATAATTGATGCTTTTTACCAATCTGTTTTTCAAAAGTCTAAAGAAGATCTTTTTAGTTTTGATATATCCTATAAAGATATTATTGTTGAAGAAGAAATTGTTAGTTGTGATAAGCCAGCATATCATCATGATGAGATCAGATTACAAAGATATGGTGAAGAGGAGCAGAAAGGTTCAAATCAGTAGTTCAACTTGCATTTTTTCTCCGACAAAGGTTGAGCAGTCCACTTTCAACATTAAGATCAGTGAGAGAAATTGGCAGCTGCAATATAGTCATTTAGATCAATAGTTCAAAGAGGTATTCTTTTGTGGTTTTAATGACCCTATCACAAACTTTTTAGAATCTATGAACAACATATATGTTAAAGTATTTTGGTCAGATAAAAATTGGCTTTGTCATCAGTTCAAACTACTTTTCTATTGGCTATGCATTCAATTATTTGTCGGGTCAAGATCAAGAACATGTTCAGTAAATCAGTATTTGATATGGCTTCATTGGAAGCATGAGTTTACTTGATTGAGCATAAGTACAATGGTTAGAGCAAGAGTAGGCAGTGAATAAGCTCATCATATGAGCAAGTAGATCATGTTCAGTAGTTGATTTCTGAAATAAATAGGCAGGCTGTAGGCAGAGAATGTATGTGTAGCAAATTTGGTCTTCTAAAGATGTAGGTGGATCGAGCAACAATTTGAAATATACCGGTTTCAAAGGCAACAGACATGAGTTTAGAGTTTTTTTCAAATACATAGTGCATTTCAAACGACAGCCCAAGAGGAATTTTCATTAAATTCCTATGCTAAGAGATCATATAGAGATCGATTCCCATATCTGAATATTACAGAGATTGAAGTTATTTATTCCAAGCTGTGAGTGTTGAGTTATTCACCATTCAATAAACCCTTTGTAAATCCATATGGCACGCAGGCAGAAATCTTGTGGACATAAGATTTTTCTACAAATGTTTAGCAAATATCGAAACACAAAAGAAAGTTCGATTGTGAATTCATCAACATTTGCATTTTGGGAGATTACTTCTACCCTGGGAAAGAAATCCAAAGATGATCGATGATATGATAGAAATTTTTCTTTCAAAGGCACGCTTATTGCTGGGATCATCTATTTATGGAAACTTCAAATGGAAAATTTCTGGGAAGTTTTTTCTAGTACCCATGTCATTAGTAACTTGCTTTCACTTATCCTGTTGAAAATTGGAACGAAAGACAAAAAAGCTCTGGCACACATTACTATTCATTGTGCACCTTGGAAATGATTACTAAGAGATCTCTAAATAGGCTTCCATTTGAGAATTTCAACTGTGAATTCATTGTTGATCAATACAACAAATTACAGACAGTTTTCAGTTTAGCAGAAGATTAGGTGAAAAAGCCAAAATTTTTGGAGATAACATGGTCATAAATAGAGTTCCATACATTTTTTTTTGTTTTTAGAAATTTAAATGTCAAAGTATAGGATATAAATTGTTTATTCATATAATAAATTGATTGTCAAAAGGTATTTCCAAAAATCAAATAAAATCTTTTCAACGACTAATATTTGTTTTGAAGCTGAAGTTAGCTGGTGAAAGTTCAGGGTTTCAACGACTAAATGGAATTTCTGAAAACAAGTGAGTCGGTGAAAGTGCAACCCTCAGTTTTCTGATTTGCAGACACAGGAAGATTGTAGAGAGAAATATGATGAGATGAAAAGTCCAGATCAATAGTTCATCATGCATTCTTCTTAGATAGAGATTAAGCAGTCTATATTTAGCATTGAGATTTGTGATTGATTAAATGAATAAACAAGCAAGTTGCAAGCAGGTTACAGGTTGCTACAGGTTTTAGATGAAAAATTGTAAAGGCCAAATGACTCCATGCCCAATACTAAAGGAAAAAGGTCTTCCAAGTTCTTGGAAACCTTGCAGGGAAGTCTCCATCCCAGTTGGAGCCAAATGTTAGCGATCAAATAATTCATTCTGAAATTTGTTTGAAAAATGATGCCTCATCTTGCAGAGAATTTTGAATGCCTTCCCAAGATCTAAAAATAGATATGAAAGTACCATTGGAAATATTAGTATTTCTAGTTTTCAATCGACTATTCAAGCATGTAAAATGGACTCTCCACAACTCAGAAATTTGATTTTTCCCAAGGAAGTTTTCATTAAAAAATATGTGCTTTCACCAGCTCATTGGTTCTGAAATCTTCTTGTTAGCCATTGAAAGCTTTCCTTTTCACCAGCTAAAGGGGTAGATTCAGGACAAAAGAGCCGGTGAAAGCGAAGAAGAGTCCAGAAACGTCTTCTTTCTACCTAGATCACGATTTTTGATTTCCTGGACACGTGGGAAAGGTGTTAAATGATGGATAATAATTAGGAGGAGCTAAATCATCTTTATCATCCATATTTAAAGATATGTGGTGAGGAAATAACACCAAATGGCACAATAACTCTTGACAAAAAATCTCCGAGTCATCAAAGACAGATTTCTGAATCTGTGATTTTCACCTACAAACTGCCAAATAATGCTTTGGCTGTGAAATTCAACTTGTAATGATTATATTAAATCTATTTGGTTAAATGTTAGGTATCTTATTGTATTAATTTTTGTACTCTATTTTCCATATTTAAAAATCCAGATCCATGTTTATAGGATCTGAGATCTATTGTAAGAGATATAAATACCTATCATTTGATAGAAGGATAGGTTCGATTTTGGATACAAGAACTATACCTTTGTAACATACTTTTCATATGATAATACTGATCACAAGTTTCTCTCTCTATTAATGTCAGATTTCCACTCTTCTTACGTACTCTTATTCAAGTTGTTTTAACTGCAAAATGATTTTCATCTCATTAGTCAGTTCATAACTTGATTAATAGTTTCTTACATTTTTTATTAAACCCATCATTGTGTATCTAGTTTATAAGAACTGTCTTCTTCACCCACTTAAAGATATTATCTGATTATTGATCCTTGAGGGAATTGGTTTATTTGATTATTCATTTTGACTGTCTGGATACCATATTGTAGTTGAGTTATCCCATTGATCCACACATACAAAAACACAAAAACAAGTTTACTTTAAGTTACCAAGCATCTTTGACTTACAACCTCAAAGAGTTTCTTGGAGTGATAACACATTGTTTTCAACAACATTTGTTTATAGATTCTAGCATTTACTAACAAATTTGTTTTGATAGGGTTTTAGTTCTGTTTTTTTTTCCTATAGGAACTGTAGTATAATGCAAGATTTTTTTACCATGAGTAAGAAATTTGTACATGGTTTCAAAGTGGTTTGTTGAGACTTTGTAGGAATGCTTGAATGGTTGTTGAGATTTTGTAGGAATATTGGAATGGATAGTAGGGTTAATACTTGTGAGATGGAGTTGTTGGAAGGTTTTAAGGGTGAGATGCTCATGACCAATTTCTGACAAGTGGAAATGTGATTAGGGTGTTTTGTTTAGCAAAATATTCTAGTGAAACAATATTACTATGTTCACTCTTAGATATGAAGACAAATTGGAAGGTCCCTTTGAATTTTCCACATGCAAGTGTTGGGTAAATATGTTGTTGGAGGAATAGGATTTATGGGACTTTGTTGAGAAAATAGATGTAGAGCTTACTGATTGGTATTGTTGGTATATCAAAAAAAAAGGATGGCCAAATTCAAGTGAGTCATCCTTGAGTTTGTGAAGGATCATTTGATCCCTCACATTATATGGAAGGCCACATGAAATGACACATTTGATTCTCTAGTAACTCTTTATTAGAGTGAGAACATCAAATAGAATATGTTGTTAAGGAATAAGATTAGAGCCACATGAATGAGCAAGACAGATATCATAGTTTCCTACTTGATGAAGATTACTAAACTCCATGATTAGCTTATAGTAGTTGGAGAGGAAGTTAAGGATAAAGAGATAGTACACATTGCATTGAATGGGGTCTTTTCTTCTTGGCAACCTTTTTTCCATGGGGTTTGTGCTTAGAAAATGCTTCCCATTGTTGATAGTTGTGGGATGACTTCATCTAGGAGGAGGATAATCTTTCCCTCATAAGAAATATGAAGAAGAAAAACAAGAAAGGAGGACCTGGGGAGGGTCAAAAAGGGAAGAAAGAGGATTCAAGTTCCTCTAACTAGGACAATAAGGACTTGAGCCACATCAAGTGCTTCTAGAGTCAAAATTTTGGGCACTTTTATTCTTAGTGTTATGAGAATAAGGGGAAGGGTAAACAACAGTAGGAGAAGCAGTTTGCAAGGAGTGAAAAAGAATTAATTGGAGTGGGTGAGCTTTCATCCAGGATTGAGACACACTTCTCTATGGTGTCATCCTTGTCATCTAACACCATGTTTTGTGTTGATTGGTACCTGTAACAAGGGGGCCTTCAACAAAATTTAGGGGTAGGAGGAAAACATGCAAGTGGAACTTGGTGATGATGTCACATATCTAGTTGTAGGAGTAGGATCCATCTCATTCTGAATGCCATCAAGTGATATCCTTGAGCTTAGTAGTGTTTTATATGTACTTGGATTAAATAAAAGCATCATTTTATTTTGAGTGATGATAGATCTCAGATATATGGATGATTTTGATAATTAGCAAGTACGCATCTACAAGAGATGCTCGAACCTTCACTAGGTATTGTCTAGAGGTGTTTATGAGGGTGGTTTGTGTTAGCGTCAGAAGTCACTCCTGGATTGCAGCAGGAGCAGAGCCCGACACCCATCAGTTTATGTCACGATTTGTCTATGAAAGGGGTGATCGAATGGAAGTAAACTCGGATGATATTTTTTCAACTCCGAAACCAGGCCAAGCATGCATGGGCAGGTGAGGTCTTGGAAATACTTCAGACAGTGAGTTGTAGTAAGGGTGAGTGGGAGGAAGACTTGTATCAGAGAGATGCAAAGGTCTGTTGTCAACATCAGGTTTCTAGCAGACTGTAGGAGAGTGCATTTAAACGCGAGATCTTCTTACATTCAAATGCAGAAAACCAGAGAATACAATAGTGCCACGATAAAACGTTTATCATAACACAACTACAATAATTCATTTGAATCAGTAAATCATGAACTCCCTTAGTATGAGATGAAAACTAGATGGAATAGGGAAACTATCTTTCATAAAACAAGATATCTTAGATACAGATGCATAACCAAAAAACTAGAGTTCCTGTTAAAACATTACAATCGGGAGCTTCGCTCTACCATCGATACTTGAAAAATATCAAAATTAAGCATATATACTCCTAAACAGAAGCCCAACAGAAGCCCACAAGAATTTCGGGATGAGGAGTCTCTTCAATCAAATCTAGCCTGCATTCCCCTGTCATACGCCACCTTAATTCTGCTTGGCTCGCGCCAGGGGGTAGCTGAGCCTTTGAATGTTGAATTAGCGTGTGCAGGGTTCCCTGGCAAGTCGAGGAATCGGCGTGGATTCCATGAGAAGAACCAGTATAAAGGGCCTTCTCGGGAAAACTTTCTTCTGGGACATCCATACTTTGAAATTAATGAGTGAGGCGAGGTTTCAACCACCCTCTCTCTTCTTCATTCATCCCCAGCAGGTACCGGGACTTAGATCACGTCAAATCAGCGTCTGGAGAACACAGTGCCCCCACTTTGAAACTTAATTCAGTGTTTTTGGCCTCCCCTTCATACAACCCTTTCTACTTTCTCGAGTGACCACAGGGCATGACCTTATGCCTATTTTCCAAAGTGCTTTTAGAGATTCAGGGTTCGAGGTTTCGAGAGGTGAAATAACGAGGTGCACTTGCCCCTCAAACTCCTGAATGTCGACGTGACATGGATGTGCACCACGCATCCTTCAGATGAATGGCCCAGATATCATTCACTATTATAAAGGGGGTTGCCCTTGTTTACACGCTCGCCTGATGTGACCTGGTGCTAGGACCGTGGGCTTGGCTCCAAAAGTGCTTTCGGCATTTCGGCGATTTCAGCTGTAAAAAAATGGGAGGCTCCTTGTATCCTGAAACACCGATCCCCGATACGCCGACTGGCCGCCACCTGTCCCAATTGGATCGGACAACCCAAATTTTCCTTGAACTATGGGCATTACCCTTCGTGCTAAATCCTGGGCACCTTGACAGCCCTGAAAAACCCAATGACCATCGATTCACTTTGCAGTTGAATCTCGGCAGCTTACAACCAACACTTCGCTCGCTCTCTTGACTTGAGACTAGAAAAGGAATTCCCCCGTGTCGCACTTGGGCGCTTCCCGCACTACCTGCAGACCTGGGCACCCTTGTGCCCAAGACAAAAATTGTCGCTAACATTAGGCTCCATGGGGGATAGAGTCGTCCCTGTGATGCTCTAAGAACTCATTCTGTAGTTTCAGTGCCTTTCTATTGGGCTATGGAGTCATTTACTAAGCCGAAAATATACAAACAGAAAATGAACAAAGAACTAATGGACAATATTTACAAACAAAGGAGCCTTCTAAGTCTCAAACAAAACATTTCTTCAGAAAATGCCCATTTACTGGGTTGTTGAAAACCTCTTCACCCTCCAGATCGTGCAACTGGTACGTGTTTTTTGAGAAGACCTCAGAGATTTTGAAGGGGTCGATCCAGAGGGCGTCAAAATTTCTATGTTTGCCCTTATCCTGTCTAGGTGCATCCCACTTAAGTACCAAATCCCTGATCTTGAACTCCTTCTTCCTGACCTTCCTGTCAAAAGCCTGTTTGACCCTTTTATGATGACTATGAGCTGTGTCCCTCACCTGCTCCCTGATCTGCTATACTTCTACTACCTGATGAATCCTTCTGATCATATGATCTGGCTCTCCCTCATAATCTTGAAAGAACTTTTCCACAGGTAAGGTGAGCTGGGTGGGAAAAATCGCCTCTGCTCCGTAAACCAGTTGAAAAAGTGAGGTGCCCAAGGATTTCTTCGTTTTCACTCGATCAGCCCATAAAGAAAATTTCAACTTTGAATCCCATGCCCTTTTGTTGTCCTCCAATAGTCTTTTGATGATCCTTATTAGGCCCTTGTTGGAGGACTCCGCTAAACCATTGCCCTGGGGATAGTAGGGGGTGGAATGAATTAGCGAGATATTGAACTACTCACAGAACTTAATGAGAGGCTCATATTTGAAAGAAACAACATTATCAGTGACGATCCTGCTGGGACAGCCAAATCTGGCTATGATATCCTCCAAGAAGCTGATAATTACTTTGTGGGATGTACTTCTGGTGGGGGCAGCTTTTATCCACTTGGTGAAATAATCTATTGCAGTCAGGATCCATCTGTGCTGGCCACTTGAGGGAGGATGAATTTTCCCAATAAATTCTAGCCCCCACTGTTGAAAAGATGTTGAAGCTATCATAGGCTTCAGTGGTAATGGCCCAAGCTGTTGTTTCCCTGAGAACTTTTGGCATTTGATGCAGGCCCTGATTTCTCTGCTGACAACAATGAATAAAGTGGGCCAGTAATACCCAGCCCTGAGGATTTTGTGAGTTGTGGTCTTCCAAAAATGATGCCCCCCACAAAGGCCTCTGTGGAAATCAAACATGACTTTCTGGGCTTCTGGTGGGTTCAGACATCTTAGCAACACTCCTAGGGGGTCTCTCCAGTATAAGACTTGCCCAATGAGGCAATATCTCACTGCCTTGAGCTTTAAAGCTCTTTCTTTACTTTTACACATTCCATCTGGGGGATTCAACTCATGCAAAAAGTACAAAATGTCACAATACCAGGCACATTTTGTTAATGATAAGTCGTCTTGAGAGCATTGGCTGGGCAACTCAACTTGCTAAATTCCTGGGCAATTATTGATGAAACTAACTCCCAATGCTTTGAAATTGGATTCAGCCAGTATCTTGGCCAAACCTTGCCCCTTAACCAACTTGGTGGGCTTTATTTCCAAGTCAAATTCCAGGATTCTAGTGATCCATCTGCCTCTTCTCCCATCTATATTGGGCTGCACAAGGATATCCTTCACAGAAGCCGAAGGGATGTATGCGGTTACCTTTGAGTGCAAGACATAGACTCTGAAAGCTTTGAGAGATTTCACTAAATCATAGCCTGCTTCTCCATGATTTCATACCTAATCTCTGCATCTCTTAATGCCCTGCTGAAGAAGGCAATGGGTTGCTCCCGTCCTTCCTCATTCTTCTGCAATAAAACTGCTGCTACTGTATCGAAGGAAGCAAAAGAAAAAACTAGGAAAGGCTTGGAATAATCAAGACTAATTAGAACAGGCACCTCAGTTAGTGCCCTCTTTATTTGTACAAAAGATTCCCTAGGTTCAGCGGTCCATTTCACTTCATTTCCCTTTCTAAGCATGGTCGTGATGTGTTTTACCAGTTCAGCAAAATTTGAGACGAATCTCCTTAGGAAATTAATCTTTCCTAAAAATGCCTAGACCTCCTTTTTAGACCTGGGAAGTGACAGGGTTTGAATTGCTTCCACTCTGCTGGGATCAATCCTCACCCCTTTCGCTGATACTATATGGCCTAATAGCTTCCCCTCCACCATAGAAAATAAGGATTTCTTGGGATTTAGGGAGAGACCAAACCTCCAACACTTCAAAAAAACTTTCCTCAAGTGGCAGCGGTGCTCTTTATCAGACCTGGAGAAGACTGTGATATCGTCTAGGTAGATCACTACAAACTGGTCTTTCTCCCCGATGAAGGCTATATCCATGGCTCGCTGAAATGTTGCTCCTGCATTCATAAGTCCAAAAGGCATTTTGGCATACATGAATGTGCCCCAAGGAGTGGTGAAGGTTGTCTTTTCCCTATCCTCAAGCATGACTGATATCTGATTATAGCCAGAAAACCCATCGATCATGGATATCCTGGATCCACCAGTTACGCTCTGTAGTATGTGCTCCATCTTAGGTAGGGGGTAATTGTCCTTCTTTGAGCTCATGTTCAGGTTTCTGAAATCGACACAAAGCCTGATTTCTCCACTTTTCTTCCTCACCGGAACCAAATTGGCCACCCATTCGGAATATCTCAAGGGGATGATAATCTGGGCCTCTAGCAACTTCTTTACTTCTTTCTCCATGACAGGCAGCAACATGGGATTTATCTGTCTTAGATTTTGCCTAAATGGCCTAGCTTCTTCCTTCAATGGGATCTTGTGTTCAATGACAGATGTGTCATATGTCTTAATGTCCTCGTATGACCATTCAAACACATTAGCAAACTCTCTCAGCAATTTAGTATATTCATCCCTCTGTTCTCTGGTCAAACTGCTTGGCCCTGTGTGCCGATGTTGCATTCGGTTGTATCAACATCTTCATTTGAAACCTTACCCTTTACAGCCACATCATTCTCGTCGAATAGTATTTCTAAAGGGATTAGTCCCCTCGGAATGTGATTTCTAGGCAGCTGAATAATCTGGTGATTAGAAATTTCATTTAAAAACACCTCAGGGTGAGGGTCACCTTTCGGGTCGGGATCTTGATCAATGTGCAGTGCAAAAAATTCATCAACAGATTGGAGAAATTTTTCGATTTCCAGGTCATCTTCAAATACCTTCCAATGCTTGACGTTGTCCGATACAAAGGGCCTATATCTTATTTCAACGTCATATTTGACCATAGGCAACAGAGGAACTTTGAGCAAACTAGCTGAGACAGCTAAAGAATCGGCTGAAGTATTCTCCCCCCTCAGAATGAAAGAAATGTTAAAGGCAAAGAAGAAATTGTCAATCAGGTCCCATACCTCATTTCTGTAATTCCTGAGCCGAGGATTATTAGCACGATAAGCATTTTTGACTTGCTGGATAATCAACTCAGCATCTCCAAATATTTCTATTTCTTTAATTCCCATTTCCTTTATGGCCCTCATACCCAGAACAAGAGCTTCATACTCTGCCACATTGTTGGTGATTTCAAATTCCATCTTGTATGACAGGGATATGGCCTCTTGACAAGGTGATATGAAAACCACCCCAGCACCAATGCCTTCGCTAGAAGAATCTTCGTCGAAAAACATCTTCCAAATAGAGGTGGTTGGAGGAGGTACCTCCTGATTAAGAATGGGTTGTTTTCTGATCTGTAAAGGGACCTCAGGAGTTTTAGTGATAAGCAACAAACTAGACCCTAAATCAATGTCAAGTGCAAAGATGGGGTGATTAGTGGGGTTTTCTTCATCACTGACAATATAGGCTAGATGGGCTTCCCTGTACAACCTCCTGTGTTTCCCTCCAAAGACTGGGATGGTGGCATATGTGAGATCCATCTATAATTTTCCCCCAATCTTTTTAATCCAAGATCTAGACAACAACATGCCAAATTTGGGGGGAACGTCAGCTACCACAATATCCATGACCACACCCTTCATGGGCAGCTGAAACAAAGAAACCACCACATCTTTGATGACTCCTAGACACTGCACTCTTCTTGAATCGAAATAGTACAAATCATGATAAGTTTTTGTCACCTCCAGTCCCAATTCTTCCATTACTATTTTGGGCATAAGGTTATGGGAAGCCCCTGAATCCATGAGGCAGTTATGCAACACTTTATGATGCATATTGAGGGATGTGTAGAAGGGACGGGATGAATCATCTCTATCTTCTACCATGGGCCCTAGGACAACTACTGGATTTTCATCTTGAAGGTTCACTGAGTCAGAGGGAGGCTGGGGGGACTCAGATTGTAGTAACTTGGAGAGGGACCTTTTGAAATCTTCGTTTTTAATGAGTTCAGATAGGGGTACAGGAATTCTAATCTTCTGAATCTCATGCTCGAAATTGAAGGAAGGGATAGTCTTAGGAGCTTCCCTTACCTCATTGATAGGTTCCTTGGCTGCTGGCGAAGCACTCTAAGTTTTCCTTTCTTTAGTAGTGGCTGTTGCAGCTTTAGTAGGCCTATCTGCTATGAGGGGCTGGTCTTGGCTGTCAAAGTCTCCTTATTTCTTTCTTGACCTGAGATTGTATTTGTTAGAGGTGTGATCGGCCCTTTATCCCTTACCTAACTCATGGATTTGGATGTTCATTAGGTATTTTTCATATGCAGACTGAGTCAAATGGGGAAAAGGAGGAGCTTCTTCAACACAATGAATTTCGGGGTCAAACTCATCTATCTCCTCCCCTCCCTCATGAGTAACCAGGTTATTTTGGAGAGGGTTTTGAATCCTTTGATATTCTTTGTCTTTTCCTCTTTGTTCCCTTGGGAAGGCCCGCGGTCCATTGTTATCAGGTCTCCTGAAACCTCTACCATCAGCATTCTGGGGATTTCTGTAAATGGGCTTCCCTTCTAACTCCCACCTTTCCATTCTAGCAGAAAGTGACTTTAATATTATAGCTATCTCATTTGTTTGAAAGGGCAGGGGAGAGGAGCTGGATGAGGAAGCACCAGGCCTCTGCTTAGATACGTTTCTACCCACAATGTTCCTGAGTCGGTCAACAGCCAATATATTAGATTCTACCTCCACGGCAACGTCTTGCATATGGGCCAGAGTAGTGGCTTTTCTTTCCCTCAACAGGAGGTAGAAATCGGGATCAAAGGCGCTAGCATAAGTGATCTTTGCAAAAGCTTCGGAGGGTTTTATCTCAACAGGGATTTTGTTGTACATTTTATTAAATCTCTTGGAGAATTCGAAGACAGACTCTCCTTCCTTTCTCTTCAAACACCCAAACTCTGTCATGTAATACATGAAGTCTTTTTTATCTCCCCAGTGTCTTAAAAAGGTATTATCTAAAGCTTCAATCCCATCAATAGATCCAGGAGGGAGGGCCTTGAACCATTTTCTAGCCTCGCCTTGAAGGCTATGGACAAAAATCCTCATCCATACATCTGCATGCATGATGACATTATCATCTGTGAAACGGTAAAAGGATTCTAGGTGTTCTTCTGTAGTTATGTCCCCCTCACCTGTAAACTTGGGCAGCTGCTTGAGGTAACCATCTGCTGGGAGGGCATTGAGAGGCTGCGATAGCACGAGGGGAGCATACCTAGTGGCTATAATGGCCTCCATTCTGGTCATAGGGGGATTTTCTCCTGCCATAGGGATATTGTGTGGAGGAGAACTCGGAGGAGAAGGAGCTCGAAAAGAGGATACTGTGGATGGTCTTCTAAGGGGAGTGGGAAATAATAGGGGATTTAGAGAGAAGGAAAATGAGCTTAGGTCGGCTGATGTTTCCCTTTAGGTAGAAGCAGAAATAGTAACAAGAGGAGGAGCTGTAAATCCAGGAGTGGGGAAATCTTCTATGGTCCTGGGTCTATGCCAAGGTACAACTTCAACAGAAATGGGAGTGACAAGGATTTCTTCCTCTAATCCCAGACCAGGGGGGGAAACCTCAACCGGAACACTCCCGAAATTTAGGAAATGGGAAACTTCAGAAAGCGGTCTGCTAGGAAATTGAGGAGGAGAAAATGGAGTTCTTACAGAAGGAGATGGCAGAATACCTGGTTCGGCGACAGTTTCTCCTTCAGAGACCTTTCCTTTTCCAAGGATCACCTCCCGATCAGTCTCACGTGTAGCTAGAGGTAGCTATGGATGGGACTGCGTATGTCTACCTCTGAAAGACACAATGACACGGAAGGTTCACCACAGTGGAGTCGTCACAATGGAGTTGCGAGGTGCACAGTAGCAATATTCAAGGGCTCTGATGCCTGATGCACCTTCAGAATCAGAAGCTCAATGTCGTTCAATCCCAGGGAATATTTTCAACTTCATCCCTGGCAACGGTGCCAGAAATGTTAGTGTCATAATTCACTCCTAGATTGCAGCAGGAGCAGAGCTCGACGCCCATCAATTTATGTCACGATTTGTGTATGAAAGGGGTGATCGAATGGAAGTAAACTCGGACGATATTTTTTTAACTCCAAAACCAGGCCAGTAATGCATGGGCAGTGAGGTCTTCGACATACTTCAGACAGTGAGTTGTAGTAAGGGTGAGTGGGAGGAAGACTTGTATCAAAGAGACACAAAGGTCTGTTGTCAACATCAGGTTTCTAGCAGACTGTAGGAGAATGCATTTAAACGCGAGATCTTCTTACATTCAAACGCAGAAAAACAGAGAATACAATAGTGCCACGATAAAACCTTTATCATAACACAACTGCAATAATTCATGTGAATCAGTCAATCATGAACCCCCTTAGTATGAGATGAAAACTAGATGGAATAGGGAAACTGTCTTTCATAAAACAAGAGATCTTACATACATATGCATAACCAGAAAACTAGAGTGTCTGTTAAAACATTACAATCGGGAGCTTCTCTCTACCATCGATACTTGAAAAATATCAAAATTAATCATATATACTCCTAAACATTTGCCCAACAGAAGCCCATGGGACTTTCAAGACGAGGAGTCTCTTCAATCAAATCTGGCCTGCATTCCCCTGTCATACGCCACCTTAATTTTGCATGGCTCGTGCTAGGGGGTAGCTGAGCCTTTGAATGTTGAATTAGCATGTGCAGGGTTCCCTGGCGAGTCGAGGACTCGACGTGGCTTCCATGAGAAGAACTAGTACAGAGGGCCTTCTCAGGCATACTTTCAGCTAGGACATCCATACTTTGCAATTAATGAGTGAGGCGAGGTTTCAACCACCCTCTCTCTTCTTCATTCATTCCCAGCAGGTGTCGGGACTTAGATCACGTCAAATCAACGTCTGGAGAACAAAGTGCCCCCATTTTGAAACTCAATTCGGCATTTTTGGCCTCCCCTTCATACAGCCCTTTCTACTTTCTCGAGTGACCACAGGCCGTGACCTTATGCCTATTTTCCAGAGTGCTTTTGGAGATTTGGGGTTCGAGGTTTCGAGAGGTGAAATAACAAGGTGCACTTGCCCCTCAAACTCCCAAATGCCGAAGTGACGCGGCTATGTGCCACGCATCCTTTAGATGAACAGCCTAGATAGCATTCGCTATTATAAAGGGGGATGCCCCTGTTTACACACTCTCTTGATGTGACCTGGTGCTAGGACCGTGGGCTTGGCTCCAAAAGTGCTTCCGGCGTTTCGGCGATTTCAGCTGTAAAAAATGGGAGGCTCCTTGTATCCCGAAACACTGATCCCCAATACGTCGACTGGCCGCCACCTATCCCAATTGGATCGGACGACCCAGATTTGCCTTGAACTATGGGCGTTACCCTTCATGCTAAATCCCGAGCACCTTGACAGCCCCGAAAAACCCGATGACCATCGATTCGCTTTGCAGTTGAATCTCGGCAGCTTACAACCAACACTTTGCATGCTCACTTGACTTGCAACTAGAAAAGGAATTCCCTTGTGCTGCGCTCAGGCACTTCCCATGCTACCTGTAGACTTGGGCACCTTTGTGCCCAAGAGAAAAATTGTCGCTAACAGTTTGTATAGATTGTAGGGGGATCTTTTGATAGCTCTAATTCTTGACAATGTCAGTTTGTGTGAGCATTGACACAAGAGGCTAGGTCACTTTCACTATGGATAATTTCCATTCTTTAATATCGTGGTGCAGGGATTTCCAAACTTCAATGTCGATAATAAAAGAGTGTGCAAGGGATATGCACTTGGAAAGCATGTGAAAGATACTTTTCCTAATAGAGAGCATAGGTCAATATGCATTCTTGACCTAATCCACTTAATGTATGTGGACCCATGTCATCATCTTCCTTATCATGTAACATTTATTATGCATCTTTTATTGACAATTCTTCTAGGAAGTCCTATATTTACTTCATGAAGAGAAAGGATGAGGACTTTGGGAAGTTTCAAGAGTTTAAGGTTTTTGTTGGAAACAAAAGAAGTAAAAAAAAATGATGGTAATGTTTGAAACTAGAGGGGCATACACCTCCAAGGATTTTGATACCTTTTGTAGGGAAGTATGAATCAAGAAGGATGTGGCAATTTCGTACAACCCTCAACAGAAAGGGGTTGTGAGAAAAAACATATCTATCATAGAAACAACTAAATCCATGATTCATGATTTAGATCTACCCATGTTTCTCTAGGTAGAAGCATGTATTACAGTTGTTTATATTCTGAATAGGTGTCCTCATAGAGTTTTGAATGAAAAGACACAAGAGGAGGCATTCACATATGAGAAGTCTTAGGTATCACATATTCATTGTTTTGTTTTTCTCATTTACAATCTTATTTCTTGATGAGAAAATGACAAGGTTGGAACCTTATAGTTTGAAGGGCATATTTATAGGTTATGGATATACCTCAAAAGATTACCGAGTTTACATTTCATATCAACGGAAGGTAGTTGTGAGTATATATGTCAAGTTTGATGAGGATGAATGGTCCTTTAAGTCTCAAGAACCTCCAACAATGACCATGGAGGTAGAAGAGATTATTGTCCCAAAAACATAAACAAGAAAGAGGCTTTGAGGTGCATGGGCATGAGACCCATGTTTCTAGGTTGAAGGAGGCCCTTTATTGGTTGAATCAAGTGCCATGTGCATGGTACTGTAAGATCGATGAGTATATTTTTGGTTTGGATTTCACTAAGAAATATGTAGATTCTAATATTTACTGTTTGGTTGATCATTCTAATCTTCTTGTTTTAGTATTGTATGTAGATGACTTTATACTTACAAGAAGTTCAAAGAAACTCATAGAATGGTGCAACGCAAAGTTGGTAAGAGAATTTGACATGAAGGACATTGGACTGATGCACTAATTTATGGTTTTAGAGGTGTGACAAAGTCCAAGAGAATTTTTTCTTCGACAGGTTAAGTACGTAGTTAATATTTTGAAGAGATTTCAAATGATGGGATGCAATCACATGGCTACTCCTATGGTTGAAAATATAAATTCCTTTTTTGCTTCTGATTTAGATTTTATTGATCCATATGTGTGTAGAAAGTTCATAGGTTCACTCATGTACTTAGTAAACATGATGCCCGATATTTGTTTTGTAGTCAACACTTTGAGTTAGTACATGGTGCAACCCAGGTAGGTTCACTAGGTTAGCACAAAACACATGCTTTAGTGACTTGAAGGGCACACTGAGTTTTGGCTTGGGATATGTTGGCGATGGAGAGATGGTGCTGCAAGGATTTTTAGATTCTAATTGGGAAGGATGTAATAGTGATAGGAATACTACTTTAGGGTGTTATTTGTTGGAACATCAAGTTCTAATGGTTCATCACACTTCTCCTAGAATCATTCAGTCGAGTGGTTGAAAACATCTAGAAACAATCGGTCGAGTGATTAATTAGATATCTACATCAGTTGATCAAGTATTTGACAATCCTTTCAGTTGAAAAATCGAATAGAAGTTGAATAAAGTCTATCAGTGGATTGACCAACTGAGCAATCGACTATGACTTAGAGACATGGATGTTCGGGTTGAGCACTCTTGTAGAGTTGACAAAATAAGATCGATTTGATGGACTCAACTCTAACCATCAGCAATTATATGTGGATGATATCTTCCTGTTTCCAAGGAAGTTGGTTAGATATTGAAACTATAAATAGAACACCCAATGGGTCATTATCAACAAGTATATGTGTGCTATTTTCCAATGTTGAACATGGTGTGCGTTTTCAATTTGCATTGTGATATTCTGATTAAAATACCCTATGCTTAAGTGTTGTAATGACGTCTTTAGAAACCATTTGTAATATTTGAAACTTATTCCTCTTAGATTATCTGCAGTTCTTTTTATTTGATTCATATCAAGTTACACCCAATCCCCAACATGGTATCAGAGTGACTGGTTGTGACCTCACCCATTGTCTGCAAATCATGTTGAGTTGGATCTATTGTGTGATTAAATCTAGGATGGAGATTTGCTAACTGTACCCTATGGAAAAGGATCATATTTATCTATATATTGAAGATGGATTCGGAGATCGATCATATAAATTTCAGTGGATCAAATTATGTTGTATGGGAACCAAACATGGAAAGCCTAAAGAGTAAAGGAGAGTGGAAATATACAAAGAGTGTGATCCTAGATCCAATATATGATCAAGAAAAAATTGTTGTTGACGAGAAGAAGGATGAGGATGTAGTGGTCATCATGACCTATATCTCACAGGAGATTCAATTTCATATTAGTGGAATCGATTGCCCTCATAAATTCTGGAAGAATTCAGAGCCTCTATTCGAAAGAGTCAATAAAATCCATGTGATACAATTGGAGAAAGAGTTGATCTCTCTCGATCCTAATTATTTTGACTGAATAGAGGACTATTTGGTGTGTGTGAAGGAACTACCATTGAAATTAGGTGAATGTGTAAAAAAATATCAGAAAAAAGATGGACAACTCATCGAGTTGGTCTTGATGAATTTGAGAACACCATTCAATGTGTTCATTCTGAATTTTCACACTAACTGGCAGACACACAAGGAACATTGTAAGGATTACAATTTTGAATATTTTTGTGGCTTATTGATCATTGATCAACATATATTGCTTTATGAAGGAAATCCTTGTGGTAAACATCAAGCCCACTTTCTCAAGGAAAGGGAAAGTCAAATCACAAGGAAAGAGGATGGTTTGATGCCCCTATACAAATTCCTTGATTCCTCGACCAAAAACCTAAAGGGATGAAAGATGCACCCCATAAGAGTTGAAATAAGAAGACATGTCAGTAATATGGAGAAGGTATGCTATAAGAAGAGAGACGAGTTAGAGGAGAAGGTCAAATGTCTTGAAGGAGACATGTATGTTGTTCACTGACCCGCTGGTAATTTCACCTTCCAAGTCAGAACTTCTCAATCCTTGTTGTCTCATTCTACAAAAAATGAATGTGTAATCGAATATGGGTGCACTCATTATATGGATAAGGAAGCTTCCTTGTTCATGTCCTTCAATAAAGTTGTGGAGAGAAATAAATATGATTTAAATGAATTTTCTCTCAACATTGTTGGTCACGATGATGTTCCCTGTCGACATGGGACAATTGTTGAAACCTATCATGTACCAAACCTCAGTGCTAATCTATTTTTGGTATCTCAATTAAAACAGACATGTAATATTTTGGAAATTTGGCCAGATCGATTCTTTTTTCGAGATTTGAAGAAAGGTCGGTTGATTTTCACCGGAGGGTTTCTCGACCCAAATAATAATTTGTATAAGTTTTGTGACACGACTCGACCCAACTCTGAAGTGACTGCTCTTGTTGCTCACACTGGCGAATGAAGTCAAACTTGGCATGAATGACTCAAACACCTAAATTTTTGAATTCTCCAGTCAACGCAAACTTATAATATGGTTGTTGGTTTACCTAAAGTTTCCCCTTTGATGGAGTCTGTAAAGGATGTGTACTCGGAAAGCATCACCATGCACCCTTCAACTCTGGCAAATCATGGCAAGAAAAAAAACTCATGGATCCAATTCCTAATGATCTCTGCTACATCAATCTACCTTCCTTAGTAGGCACAAGGTATATCTTGAATTTCATAGATGATCTCTCTCATTTCACTTGGGTTTATTTTCTGAAGAACAAGAATCTTGTCTTTGAAAAGTTCAAAGAATTTAGAGCCTTTTCTAAAAATCAATGTGGCCAACCCACCAAGTGTCTGAGATCAAACAATGGTGGTGAGTATGTGAATCAACCTTTTGAGGAATACCTAGTTCGATTTGGTATTGACCAACAACTATCGGTCCCTCATACACCTCAGCAAAATGGTGTTGAAAAACACAAGAATCAGACATTAGTTGAAATGGCTAGAGGTCTTTTGCAGGCCAAATATTTTCCTCCTCACTTTTGAGATAAATATATCTATTGTGAAAACTATATACTAAATCACTTCTCAACTCGAATTGTTCCCTCGGTGACTCTAGTCGAATGATGGTGTGGAAAGAAGCACTTTGTCGACCACCTCTATGTGTTTGTATGTGTTTCATGGGTTCATATTTTCGATGATTGTAGAAATAAATTGGATGCAAAGAGTCATGCTTGCATCATGATGGGAGACTACGAAGAGTCTAAAGCCTATCGACTATTTGACCATGTTCGATAGATCATTATTAGAAGAAATGTATGGTTTGATGAGATGTCTTCTAGCATTAAGTTGTTGAATGCCTCCTTTGGATTGTTACAGGATGATCACTTTGATGTTTCTTCTGACACTGGTTCTCCTGTTTTTTTATTCATTCCTTCGATTGGACAATCAAACTCTATTCTTGTTTCGAATGGAACTCCAAATTAGAAGTCAATTAGGCAGTTGATTTATATTTTGAATGGTTCGCCACCTTCTTTGATTGAAAATGTTTCGAATTATAACAAACCTTCTGTAGTGAACAATAGTTCACCCCTTTCTTGTCTACCTAGATGGGCTTACATTACCATTGAAGGTGTTGGACCTAATTTCGGTGATGTTTCTTTAGGCCAATAAACTCACAATTAGAAGAAAAAATTCAGTGTTGCATTGATGACTCATGTGTTTGAAACCTCTGATCCTATTACCTACTTATATTCAGAAGGACAACTTGAATGGGACTAAGCTATGTAGAATTAAATGGGTTCCTTTTTGAAGAATCACACTTGGGAATTAGTTCTATGACCTCAAGGGAAGAACATTGTGAAGTGTTGATGGATCTACAAGACCAAATTTACCTCTGAAGGTATTCTTGAGCATCATAAATCTTGCTTGGTTGTGAAATGATTTTGTCAACAAGAAGGAATTGACTACACTGAGACATATTCCCTTGTAGCGAAGATGAGCTCTATTCAACTATTTCTTTCCCCTGCTTCTCAATTTGGATGGAAAATCCATCAGATGGATGTGAAGAGTGCCTTTCTTCATGGTGACCTATCTAAATAAATTTTCACAGAACAACCTCCTGGTTTTGTGACTAATTCTAACCTATTTTTTCAACTTTAGAAGTCTCTTTATGGTTTGAAGCAAGCTCTCAGAGCTTTTTATGATAAGATCAACATTTTCTTTCTTCGACTTAGTTTCAAACGTTGTGAATCTGATCACAATTTATATGCACTCCATACTCATGGAAACACCTTGATTATTGTTGTATACATTGGTGACCTTGTCATAGTTGGAAATAACATTGATCTCATTATTATATTGAAGAAACAACTTGTTGATTCCTTAAACATGACAGATCTTGGTATTCTGCATTATTTTTTGGGTCTTTAAGTATTACCACTGTTTGATGGTTTTTTCATTTCTCAATCTAAATATGTAATGGATCTTTTGAAATATTTTAAGATGGCATATTATAATCCCTTTTCTACTCCCTTTCAATATGGATTTAAGCTGAGAAAAAATTGTTAAACTTCCAAAGTTGATGCTACCATCTATAGACAACTGGTCTACAATCTCATTTATCTTACTCATAGTTGACCTAGAATTTCCCTTATTGTTAGTGTGGTTTCTTGTTTCATGTAGGATCCTAAAGAAAGGCACTAGAAAGTAGTCAAAAGGATTTTTCACTATCTTAAGGGTACCAAGTATTGTCAAAGTTCAAATTCATTGGTCAGCTTCACCGACTCCGACTTGTTGGAGAAATTTCTATTTTCGACACACTAGTTCAATGGGAGTTAACTGACTAGTTCTATTTTAGATCATCATTGTTATGCATGCATGCATTCTACTATTGTGGAATGTTATTTCCTATATATGAGTGTATTTCACTCATTCATTGTATCATATTGATCATATTAATCATCATCTCATTGGAGTAATGTGAATATATTTTCTCATTCTTCCATATTGAATCTCTTGTCCTTTATTGATAAGCTTTGTTTGTACTTGCTTTAGGTAGATCTCCTGTGAAGGTTTCGATGAAACATTGACACAACTAGGTAGGTGACAATGATGATCAAACGTCCACTTCTGGATATTTTTTTTACTTCAGCACTGGACCGTTGGTTTGGTCATGCAAGAAATAAAAGGTAGTCTCCTTGTCGACTACATAAGAAAAATATCATGGCATCATTCATGCAAGTACATATGCAATATGGATTCACCAACTTCTGGGTGAACCTGTATTTCATGTCCATACCTCGACTACCATTTACTTTGACAATCAAAGTGCCATTCAAGTTTATGAAAACCCTGTTGCACATAGTAAGATGAAGCGTGTTGAGCTCCATGCTCACTATTTGGACAATTGGTTCATGAGAACATTGTATCTCTTGTCTATTGCAAAACATATGATCAAATAACTAATATATTTACTAAGCCATTATTTGAAGATAAGTTTATCAACCTCCATATGATTCTTTGGCTTTAGGAATCTACGATTATGGGGGGGTGTCCTATTGAATTAATTTCACCTCTTGAATATCCAGAGCTATGTGATGATGGGGACATGTTGGAACCTCAATTTTTGATGCTTCATCACAATTCTCCTGGAATTAGTTGGTCGGGCAGTTGAAAACATCTGGAAACAATTAGTCAAGTGATCAAATGGATATCTACATCAATCGGTCAAGTATTTGAAAATCCTGTCAGTTGGATAGTCAACCAAAGGTAAAATATAGTCAGTCTGTGTATCAACTAGTTGAGAAATCAACTGCAAGTTGGACGCATGGATGGTTGGGTCGAGCATCCTTGTTGAGGCAACTAGATAGCGCAGATTTGATGGAGTCAACTCTAACCACCGATAATTATATGTGGACAAGATCTTACCAATTCCAAGGAAGTTGGTTATAAATTGAATATATAAATAGAAGACCTGATGTATCGATGTCAATGAGAATATGTGTGTTATGTGTCAATGTTGAACATGGTGTGCATGTTCAATATGCACTGTGATGTTCTAATCACAATTCGTTGTTCTTAAGTGTTGTAATGGTGTCTTAGGATTCCACATGTAATCTTTAAAATTTCTTCCTCTTCGATTATTTGTAGTTCTATTTATTTGTTTCATATCAGGTCATGCCCAATCCCCAACTTTATTTCAAATTAGGATCGGGTGTGGTTTCTTGGTTCTATAGGAAACAAAATTTTGTAGCACTCAGTTTAGTAGAGGCATAATATATGGTGGATAGTTATTCTATTTTTGAATTCATTTGGTTTGTCTAGTTAGTAACATATATGGTTGTGAAGTTTCGGTGAAGCCTGCACAAAGAACCTAGAACCTAGCTAGTATCACATAAAGCTTGCAAAAGAAACAAAGAGAGAGAAAATAATTAGATAACGAATAATGAATTGTATTGATTCAATGTGAGAATGGAATAATACACATAATATAATATACATGGATGAAGTAATGCACCATAGTAGTTGTCTA
>JZKD02S1674087.1:326914-365906 GCA_000966675.3 Picea glauca | reverse complement strand
ACTACTCATATATCTTAGGTTCCTTCATAGTTGTGAAACATGGATTATCATAATTTATAGGATTTACATAGAAAGGGATGTTACTAAATAGTTTTGTGTTACATCCTTATGTTGTTATGCAGGAGCATCCGCACCTCGTCATGCGAAGTTGTACTTAGAGAAAAGAAAAGACCGCAGGGTGACGCCAGCATCACGGTTTTTAACCATTTTGATGAGCGCCGCCGTTTACATAAAAGCCTCCATATTTAGGCGTACTTGTATACTGAAATAGACCGCGAGCAGATAAGCTCTCGTCCTTGTACAGCAGAGGCACTTATTAGATTTAATGCAGAGAGAGTAGATTTAGTGCAGGTAGATAGGATCATTAAGTTTAGATTTGACAATTTAGCTTTTGAGAGGGAAAACGGGATAAAGACACCCTCCTTTGTATTATTGAGTAGGTGGTCGAATCAGTATCAGCAGTAGCATTGAGGAGAAGGAAGAAGAACAGGCAGAGAACTGGTGGAAAATCCCCATGTACAGATATTGAGTTAATAGAAGGAATTTGATTCAATTTTCATGGCTGTGATTATTCTTTGTATACTGTTAACTTTATGTTGTTGTATGCTTGCTTCTTGTTATGCTTTCATTTTATATGCTGCATATGTGATCTCATGGCAGATTAGGAATCTGGGAGAAAGGAGAGAATGAGTTTCGTTCACTCCACCGATTGAACCAGGGGATTCCTGCATAGAGTGTAGACAAATTCCTCCGCATAGAGTGCGTAGAGAAGGTTCAATAGGAGAGTTCTCGTTCTCGACTGCCAGGAGTTACTAAGTTGAATTCCACCCCATGGATGTGATTACCCTCTGTGCATTGTTGGGGTTATGCCTTAGCATCTTTGTTTCCGGTTATATTCTTCTTTCATATGCTGTGTATGTGATTATGTGGAAGAATTAGAAGCGGGTGCAGAAGAGAATGAGTTTCAATTGTTCCTCTTCTTAAGCCAGGAGATTCCTGCATCGAGTGCAGTTGAATACCTCCGCATAGAGTGCGTTGAGGAGGCTAAGCTGTTGAACTTTTGTTCTCTTTAACTCAGAGTCGTTTTGAATTAATCGAGCCGTGCAGGTGGGTGCAGGTCGGATTGAAGTCTCTGAAGCAAGTCTGTGAACAGAAAGGCGAAGTGGAAGAACTCTTCAAGAGGAAGAGAATCGACGACTTGAATCGTCGTAGAGAATTTCTGAGGTCGCGACCCGACGTATAGAACAGACGCATCGGGAGTTCACGAGGGAGGATTCTTGTTTCTCGTGGGTTGAGATCACGAGGATGCGAAACGCGACGTCTCGGAACGTTCGCATGGTGTACGTCGGAAATTGGCGAAGTGGCAAGTGATCGCGGGATATCGGATCTCGGGATTTGGAGGCCAAAAGGTCTGGCCCAGAAGTGACGAGTGAGCGAGATTTCGAGATTCCGAGCCGTGAGCATCTCGGGACTTCGGATCTTGGAGATTGGGTACTCAGTGGCAAGGAGTCGCGAGTCGCAATAGTGCGAATCCCCGACAAATAGAGGTAGGGTCAACGTTGACTGGAAGTACCGGGTCTCGGAACCCGAGAGTCAAAGTCCTGGTCGCGGGATTCGCGAAGCCGCGAGAACTGAGCCTTCGTTAGATAATAGCAAGGATCGACGGAGGAAACTGTGGGTAAAGACTTCCCGAGGGAGTTGGAAGAGCATCGACTCTTCGGGCCGCGGAGAAAAGAAGGTCCTGGTGAAGCGACTGTGCCGTCAAGGGCAGGGGTTGCGTCATGTTGTAGTCTCATTATACTATTGATACATAATTTCTTTTGGATTGCATGAAAAACAACATAACTTCAAGGCCTTATTTAAAATCAAAGAAATAAAAACTAATCTTTAAACTCAATAATTTTTATAACAAGATATAGCATGTAGACCTAGACCTAGACCTAGACCAATACCTAGACCTTGCCTTGCCTTGCCTTGCCATGTCTAGTTTTTATTACCTTGTCATGTATTTCCTTGGCTTTCCTTGCATTGAATTTACTTTCCTTTCATTTTCATACCTAGACATAGACCTATACCTAGACATTTCCTTTCCACCCCTTTCCCTGTCATGCCTTGTCTTGTCATGTTCTAGGTCATGATCTATGTCATGCTCTATGTCATGGTATAGGTCATCGTGATGGTATAACTATAGATATTGGTCTAGGTATAGGTCTAGGTCATGGTGTTGGTCTATGTCATGGTCATGGCTTAGTTCTAGTTATATTGCCAACATGTCCCTGAATGGCTTGAGGAGGTGAGTTGAAAATCATGATAACAATCAAATGTGGACTAGGATTGATGAACCATTGGTTTCATGGGATCGGGAGCACAAAGTTTTAGGTCGTGGGGCCCCTCATATGGAATTTCATTTCCTGGAAAATCATTTGTTGGAGGATCTTAGGGACTAGGATTTTCCTCAATGAGGTATACTGCAGTTTTAGAACAAGAGTTTGATCTTCAAGAACAATGTGTTGGGTGATTGTGGGTACCATGGTAATGGAGGCCTTGGCCAAACAAACATGCGAGAGATTACAAAAATATGTTATGCTGTTCGGTTTAGATTTTATGCCCTCCTACAAAATTTCCAACATGTCCTTAAATGGATTGAGGAGGTGAGTTACAAATCATGATAAAACTAAAACGGGGAATTGAATGGAAAAACCATCAAGTGCATTGGATTTGGGGAACTGGGTTTCAATTAGTGGGGCCCCTCCACTATTATTCTTTTTCCCATAGAATAATTTGTTGGAGGATCTTCATGACTAGGGTTTTTCTCAATGAGGCATAATGCAATTTATGAAGACAAGGTCAATTTTCAAGAACACTATGTTGGGCAATTGTGGGTAGCATGATTGCATGGGCCTTGGCCCAAAAAACATGTGGGATACTATGGAACTCTATTTTGCTACTTGGTTTGTATTTTATGCCCCTAGAATAAATTGTCAACATGTCTCTGAATGGTTTGAGGAGTATAGTTGCAACGCATGATAAATCTCAAACCGAGACTCGATTGGAAAAACCGTTGAATACATTGGATTCAGGGCATCAATTTTCATTTAGTGGGGCCCCTTCACTATCCTTCCGTTTCCGGGAAAAGTGTTTTTTGGAGGATCTCTGGGCCTAGGGTTTTTCTCATTGAGGCATAGTTCAATTTATGAACAAGAATTCAATTTTCAAGAACACTATGTTGGGTGATTGTGGGTAAGATGGTTGCGTGAGCCTTGTGCAAAAAGACATGTGGGAGCTTAAAAAAATCTGTTATGTTGCTTGGTTTGTATTTTATGCCCCCGAACTAAATTTACAACATGTCCCTTAATGGCTTGAGGAGGAAACTTGAAACACACGATAAAACTCAAACCGAGACTTGGATGGACATACTGTAGGTTACATTAGATCTAGGGCAACAACTTTTTCTAGTGGGCCCCCATAGCTATCATTATGTTTCTTGGAAAAGCGTTTGTTTGAAGATCTCTAGGACTATGGTTTTTCTCAATGACCCATAGTGCAAATTATGAACAAAAGGTCAATTTTCAAGAACAATATCTAGTATTGAATGGTCATAGTATAGGTCATGTTCGAAATAATTTCTCATAATATTGAATGGCCATGTTCATGGTCATGNCTGAGGTCGCGACCCGACGTATAGAACAGACGCATCGGGAGTTCACGAGGGAGGATTCTTGTTTCTCGTGGGTTGAGATCACGAGGATGCAAAACGCGACGTCTCGGAACGTTTGCATGGTGCACGACGGAAATTGGTGACATGGCAAGTGATCGCGGGATATCGGATCTCGGGATTTGAAGGCCTCAAGGTCTGGCCCAGAAGCGACGAGTGAGCGAGATTTCGAGATTCCGAGCCGTGGGCATCTCGGGACCTCGGATCTCAGAGATTGGGTGCTCAGTGGCAAAGAGTCGCGAGTCGCGATAGTGCGAAGCCCCAACAAATAGAGGTAGGGTCAACGCTGACTGGAAGTACCGGGTCTCGGAACCCGAGAGTCAAATTCCTGGTCGCGGGATTCGAGAAGCCGCGAGAACCGAGCCTTCGTTAGATAATAGCAAGGATCGACGGAGGAAACTGTGGGTAAAGACTTCCCAAGGGAGTTGGAAGAGCATCGACTCTTCGGGCCGCGGAGAAAAGAAGGTCCTGGTGAAGCGACTGTGCCGTCGAGGGCAGGGGTTGCGTCAAAAGAGCTAACTTGAGGTTGTTGCACCCAGACGATTGTGGATTTCCTTGGATGAGAAGGTTCCAATACTAGGCTAGAGATCCTGGAATGTTTTGTCCATAGGGTGGGTTATAACCTCCAAGCGGGGGTGGTCCTCAAAGTGAGGATTGTCCTCCAAGTGAGGGTTGTGTTCCAATTTGGGTTTGACCTCAAAATTGAGTTTTCCCCCAAGGTTATATTTCCCTCCAAAAGGAATCTGATAACCATAAGTGAATGACAGAGTAGAGCCTCCAATTGGAGTAGAGCCATTTGGGCCAAATCCTCCAATAAAATGTGGATAAGACCCTCCGGAGGGGACCTAGGAAGCTGTCGGAATGAAACCAGAAGCATCATTGTACCCAAGAGAAGTAAAAAATCCAGAAGCTCCAAATGGAACCTGGGTAGGAATAGGGATAGAAGTATTCAAAGCATTATACCCAGGAGGAAGTGATAGGAAGGGCCTAGATGAAAGTGGGTTGCCAATGGGAGCTTGGCTAGGCACCGTATTCCCAGTGGGAATAGTTGTAGTGTGTGGGACCATTGTGTAATGGGCCATATGGAGAGGAATAGTCGAGATAGGACCAACTGAATGTGTGTCTGAAACAATGAAGAGATAACAAGTTGTACTGGCAAAGTGATCTAGAGGTGTCGTGTAGGTAGCATACATTTCGGGAAGTTCAGAGATGACAGGTATATCAACACCTTCCCCTGATCTGTAAAGGTTTCGCACAGTAGTCAGGGTTCAAAATATGTCAATGGTCCAAAATTGATCCTCATTTTCAGGGTCGGTAAGAGGTCCGGTTGGTATTCTAGAAGTGTCAACAACAAGTTCTTTGGATGAATTCAGTCGGAGAATACGTCTCTCGTATCCAGGAGGTATTCAGAAAGCATCTAGAGAATCAGAAAAAAATCAGAAACTTTCTAAAGAGTCAGTTCTTTTCGCTTGTGAAGGTATGTTGTCCTGGACCTCACTCTCTTGAGGATATCTTTTGGGGGTAGTCCTTGCATCCTACGTGAACATCGTGGAGGGTCAATGTTGGCTGAACCAAATATTTTACAGAAAAAATCTATGGCCAACTATGGAAACAAACAACACTCGCTAATAAAATCTTGGAATCAAACGAAGCAAACAAAACCTTCTTATTTTGAAGTCACTAGTTGGTGATGAAATCCAACATCATGAATTCAAGACAAGAAGGGAATAAGGGACAAGAAAAGTTATGTTGACGACCTGCTTAATGGACTTACACCCTGGTGCAAGCTCCCACACATAATCGTGGGTATACCCTCCAAGGAGCCTGAGTGAGTCTGGCCAACGTCAATTCTAGGTACCGTGAAGACTTGTCCCTCCACAGTCACCTCATGTAAGACCCTAAAAATATAAGAAACTAAGGCTACAAAGAACAATAGTGATGCTTGGGGAAACAGTCGACAGTTCGATCCACGCGCAAATGCAGGGTATCTAGCCCGAAATCAACTTGAGAGGATTCCACTCATAATTGTGGGTATACCATTCAAGCGACCCCGATAATACGTGCAATATCTACACCGAGACCAACAAAGAAGGGTGAGTAACTCTGTCAGTCTCAATGCGACCTCAAGTTTGACCCTTGTGTGAGAAGGGCTTCCCAAGACAAAATGTTGAAAATGAAATTGAACACTCCCTATCACAAGATGCTATTTTGTGTTTTGTGCTTTGGAGAGTGTGTCTCACAACCTATTCCAAATCTCTAGCCTAGCTAATGTTNTGATGATCCCAAGGTAAGTGTGTTTTCATTGGTGATGATCCTAATGTGAGCATGCAACACTTGGTGATAACACTGAGGTTTCCATCCATGACTCAACTTTACTAGTCTAACTGACGTACAACTGAATGATGAATGAGGAGGAGAGGCACCTTTGTTTTAGTAGGGAATATTGTCATGTAGGAGGGAATATTTTCATATATGAATGGATCCCTCAACTTAGGCTAGTAAACGTAAGAAAAATAACTACTAGGTGGGTGTGAGTGTGAAATATCTCCAACACTCCCCCTGAACACTACTAAGGAGTAAATGAAGAATGGGTCCCAACAAGAGGCCATGTTAAGTACCCATTTTACAATGCATCTAATGAATGAACAATGAAAAAATATGAAAGAGGGAAAACCTCATGGGAAAACCTCATGGGAAAACCCCCCTTTAAAGCACAATGCAAGAAAAAGACAACTACTAGGTAGTTGTGTCCTTGAATCCAAGACGGTCATGCAGAAAGTGGAATTTCTGCTTAGTCAATGTCTTGGTGAAGATGTCGACACTCTGTTTAGAGGAAGGATGATACTAAAAATTTATGATCTTGTCACAAACCAACTCTATGATGTAATGCATATGGATCTCAATGTGTTTTGTCTACTACCACTATAGTGGGTCTCTGTAAAACTTTAGAGTTCTCGTATTGTCACACCAAATGACAGTTAGGCGATGGAAATGGATACCAAGCTCAATAAGGAAGTTCTATAACCAAATTTATTGAATGGTAATGTTGACATCAAGACCAAGGAAAAAGTGAAGTCATCCCATGTCTGTCATAAAGAACCTGACATGCAAAATGTCTTTGACCACAACAATTGTTGAGGATGAACTTCTTTTGATCAAGAGGTCATCTACATATATAACTAAGATCAACAGAGAGTAAAAAATACTCAACATATATACATTGGTATCTAATTTACATCTAACAAGATGATGAGAAAGTGACTAAAAATCCATCTTAGCATACCATGCTCTAGATGCCTACTTGAGGCCATAGAGTGACTTTTTCAGTCGACATACTAGAGATGAGTTCTATATGTAACCCCGAGACTGCTCCATGTAGATCTATTCTAAGAAATATTAATGAAGAAATGAATTCTTCATGTCCATTTGGTGAACTTACCACCCCCTAGTTCTTGCAATGGCGAGGCCAACTGGATGGATTCCATATTTGCTGCTAGAGAAAATGTTTCATCATAGTCAATCCTATGGACTTGTTGAAATCCTTTGGAAACCAATCTTTCCTTGTACTTGATGACCTGTCCTTCTACTTCCTTCTTGGTCCCGTAGACCCATTTACATTTTAAAATATTTTGATCTGATGGAAGCGGAACCAAGTCCCAAGTTTGGTTCTCAATGAGGGAGTTATACTCCTCTATCATAGCTTCTTCCTAGAATGGATTCCCTTCAGCCTATGAATAGGTTTGAGGGTTTGAAGCTATAGCCATGTAGAAATGCATGGGAATCACTAGTTTTGTATCTGTAAATGAACGAGGTGCCTCCTCAAAATGGGACCTCATCCTTCTTGGATTTGTTGGATCCCCCACAAGGTCACCTACTGCCTGTAGAGGGGACTGAGCCTATTTGGACATCTAACATGGATCATCATATGCATGCTCATCATCTTCCAATTCTTATTCATAAATAATATCTAAACTCTTATTTGAATGGGTGGAGACATAATCTCGAATGTATGGAACAATAGGAGGTGTAGAAGTTCTCTACACGTGGCTCCTAAGAGGCATGTATGGTACTTTCCTCAAACCAAACATTTCACTCAACGATGATATTTTCTGTTAAGGGATCAATAAACTTGTAACCCTTCACACCTTCAAGATATCCCACAAATATGCATGTTATGCTTTGAGTTTCTAATTCTTTCCTCTTTTCAGAGGGTATGTAGACCCATGCACATGATCTAAAGATTTGAAAGTGGGTGAATTCCAGTTTGATTCCACTCAAGGCCTCAATAGGTGTCATGTCCTTCACAAATTTGTGAGGAGATATATATTTTTATGTAATTGGCATAGTTAAGTGTTTCATCCCAAAGCTTGGATGGAAGGGACCTTGCAAGTAGCATGAAACTGGCCATCTCTTTGAGAGATCGATTCTTCTTCTCAGCTACCCCATTCTATTGCGAGGAGTAAGATACTATAAGTTATAAATATATTCCCTCCTCGTCACATATATGTTCTACATTATTATTTACATACTCCTCCCAATTATCTATGTGGAGGGATTTGATCGTCTTCCCAGACTGTCTCTATATGCACTTTGAAATATTTGAAATGCTAAAAAAATTGAACTTTTTTTATCTAGATTTATGAACAGAACAAATTGAATAACAGACTGAGTATAATAACACAAATATATGGAGAAAAACAATATATATCCAGTGAACAATCAATTTTATTGAATGAAGACAATAGGATGAAACTATAAAACTGCAGAACTGAAAACAACTTGCTCGAATGGTGGTAGTTATCTTTGAGAAGAGATGTGGCTACTATGCACATCTGTCTGAGTAGAATCAACAAGAGATAAAAAAATTGTAGAACACAAACTGACAAAATGGGGTAGCCTTTATCTGAAAAAAATAGATGTTGGCTACGCTTCATTCACAACAAGATTTACATCACACTCCATTGCCTCCTTAAAGGGCCTCCTTCACCTCAATTATATATGAGAGAGTTAGAGGAGAACAATTCCCATGATGCATGTGGGATAAATTGGACTAGGTTTATAAAATTCCATAGGCATGTAAAACACTAGGACTTCCCGAGAAGTCACCCGTCCCAGTACTACTCTAGCTTGAGTGCACTTAACTGCAGAGTGCTAATGGGATCCGGTGCATTAACACTATGTTGTAGGCATGTACATAAGACCACTAGGAAATCATTACATGATGTCTGTAATTAGAAAATGAAGATGACATTACATTCCATTCCCCATCAAAAGGGTGAATATCATGGTTTATCAAAACCACATGATCAAAATGGTGATTTAGTGAAAAAGGTGGATGGCCACCGAGATCCATCTAGATCATTCTTCCCCCCTTAAGAAGTAATGGCCCCCATTGCAACAAGTTCCCATGGGAGATGGGGAGACTTCTGCTAAATCTGAAGCTTGGTGCGATGTTTTCCTTGCTGAAGAAGTTGTCCTTCTTAGCTCGTTGAAGGTTTTTATATTGAACCTATTTTTGGAGGGGTTGGATCTGTTCAACCAATTTATCTACATGATCTACCTGAGTGTGGGAGGATTCTTTCAGTGAAGATGCAACATGAAGAGTATGGAGGGTTTTGTTATAACCTTTCTTGGTTGGCAAGTGTGGAGGCACCCCCGTAGGTGCAACAAGAACATCTTGGGACTCTTCTACAATATTTTCGATCTGCTTCTGCTGGATAGAAAGGTCTTGGGATGAGGTTGCAATGGTTGCAGTGTCCTTTTGTTCACCTTCTGATCAGATTTTGAAGAGGCTAAACTTTGCAGTATGAGAGATTACTTTGTGGCATTGTTTTGGTGGGACAATAGTTGGAACTACCTCTGGTATCCTATATAGTTGACCTCCCATAGTAATAATGATGCGACAGGGTTGAGACTCATAAATAACATGACACATCTACATATATGGCTGGACTAATAGAACATCAAATACTTCCAGTGGGGAAACATCACACAATACCTCATCCTTGAATGGATTGATGCTATAGGACAGATGACACTGTTGGCTGACACGAAGATCTTGACTTTGGCGAAGCCACCCAACGTAGTATGGATGCGGGTGTGGTGTTGTCGGAAAATACAACTTCTTGAAAACCTCTGTTGAGATGATGTTCTCTTAGCTTCCACTATCAATAATAAAATGCAGTGGGGTCCCCTTCACCCACATCTATGAATGGAAGAGTCGCTCCCCCTCCTTAGGATCCTCTTCTGGTTGGATTGTTGTAGTTGCGACAATAGTAGTGGGTTCTGCATCAATGTTTTGTCTTCTTTTATTATTTTCTGAATCAGGGTCCAAGTCGAGGTTCAAATCTTTGTCTTTGAGATCGGCCACCAATGACTGTATGGAGAGAAATTCATTAGTGTTGTGCCAAGGGATGTTGTGGAACTCACACCACTTTCCAGTGTCTTTCTTAGACTTCCCATTACCCTTATTTGCCTGAATCTGAGATTGTATCTCTTGAGGTTGGACTTCCTTTCTCTATCCTTCATTATGTGAGTTAGATTTTCCTTTTCCATGCTTCTCCCACTTGCTCTACTACTTGAATTTCTGCTCAATTTTGACTGCATATCCGTAAGCAGCTCCTAGTGAGGAGATGTCCAATAAATCCATCTCTTTTTGGATGTACCTGTGTAGACCATTGTGGTACATCAAAACCAGGTGTCTCTCGGAGTCTTTGAGACCCATATTTGAGCATAAGGTATGAAATATTTTGGTGTACTTCGACACTGTCTAGTCTCTTTTCTGACATAGAGTTGTCCATCTCATCTATTGGTCATCAGAGTTTCCGTCAGGGTAGAAATCCTCCTGTAGGGCATCTACAAGGATGCCCAAGTGGGCTCTCTCCCAAATAGTGTAGATTCATATGCGGTGTACCTCTCTCAGTAACCTTCCCACCAAGCTCTGACATGGAAAATGGATTTAAGGAGCGCGAAGGTGATCTTTTCACTATCAAATTTTTTTTGGACAAAGTAATAAACTTCTATCATATTCAACCATTTTTCTAAAGCATTTTCATCTATCTGGCCTTAAAATAAGGGGACATCAAAATTGACTTGTACCTTGAAGGGTGTTGCACTTGCGAAATGGCTTCTTGTTGAAGATGCCTCAACCATCACCATCGATAGTATTCGAAGAATCTGGGAAAAATTTTCCATCATATCGTTCCTCTTTCGCACGAAGGCTTCCTCAAGCAATGTCTTGAAAGAATCTCCTTCTTTGTCATCTCTCTTTTCTTCCGCCATGGGAGGTTTCTTGGGATGGCAAGAGCAGTTTTAATCAAGTGAAAATAGCTTGATGCCGAACTTTCTATACCCTGACCTCGTCGGGGACCTGCTCTGAGGAACGACAAGGAGTATCCTTCTCTGATACCACTAATCCAGATTTATGAGTGGAACGAAATGAATAGCATATTGGGTACAATAACATAGAGATACAGAGAACAACAACATATATCCAGTGAACAATAACTTCTATTGAATAAATAAAATAGGCTGAAACTATAAAACTACATAATTGAAAATAACTTGCTCGATTGGTGGTAGCTATATTTGAGAAGAGATGTGGCTTCTATGTGCATCTGCCTGAGTAGAATGAACAAGAGAGAAAAAAACTGTAGAAAAAAAAGTGGCAAAATGGGGTAGCCTATCTCTGAAAAGAAAGATATGTTGGCTACGCTTCATTCACAACAATATTTACATCACACTCCATTTCCTCCTTAAAGGGACTCCTTCACCTCAATTATATATGAGAGAGTGAGAGGAGAAAAATTCCCATGATGCATGTGGGATAAATTGGACCAAGTTTATAAAATTCCATTGGCATTTAAAACACTAGGACTTCCTGGGCGATCACCCATCCCAGTACTAGTCTATCCTGAGCGTGCTTAATTGCAGAGTTCTAATGGGATCTGATGCATTAACGCTATGTTGTAGGCATGTACATAAGACCACTAGGAAATCATTACATGATCTATGTAATTAACAAATGAAGATGAAATTACATTCCATTCCCCATCAAAAGGGTGAATATCATGGTTTATCAAAACCACAGGCTCTAAATGGTGATTTAGTGAAAAAGGTGGATGGCCACCAAGATCTATCTGGATCATTTTTCCTAAACCAATATACCCAAGTGTGCCTTAAGTGATCATAAATTAATTTTAACATGTACTTCAACTTGATGATGAAAGGATCAGGAAAAGGACCCATGAGGTCATCGTGGACAAGATACAAGGGAGAAGAGGCCCTCCAAGCCTTCCCTTTCTCAAACTTCTCTTAAGGATGTTTTCCAAAAACACATCCTTAACAAAATCCTTTGGAAAAGTGTACGTCAAGAAATCATTTGACCATTCCCTATTTGTTGAGTTGTTCTATGTACTTGAAATTTAGATGACCAAATATCTCATGCCAGATTCTACTATTATCATCAACATGAGTTTGTAGCAATGCAGATTCAAATATAGAAATAAATTAGAAAATGTATACAATCGATACTGGTGAATTACCTCACCAACATCGATATTGAAGTTTGCATGCATGTAATATATGGTCATGCAATCCATTGTGAATTCCACCCTTTTTCTTGTGCTTGTATGCACTATCTAATAAACAAAGAGTAGATTCATAGAACGTTTCAAAACAAGTAATACATTCTTGAAACTTCCATGTTGGAGCTCTACTCTCCCTTGTCATGTGACCTCCACTAAATTATCATCACACGTGATAATGGGAGGACCCATGCATGCAATTAAATATTATAAAATATATTTTGTGTCTTCTATGTGATGGGATTCCTCTGAATCCAGGATTCATGCATCGAGAGAAGAATGAATAGAAATACAAGCATGAGAATTACCTTTATTCTGTGGTTCTTTTTCTCTTGGCTTCTTCTTTCCATTCTTGGGAATGCAGTCCCTGAGGTTGTTCTGTTAGATTGTTTGCACCATGAGGTATATTGTCTTCTTCATGCATGATTATTCATGGTGGTAGTCGTGATTACAATATCCACACTTTGTCTTTCATTGATTTCCCTTTCCACCTTTGGAACTAGAGGAGTCATCAAAGGAATAGAAATTGGAGTCCTTTCTTTTCTTGGGATCTTTCTTCCCTTTTCTTTGGTCTTTGGATTGGATTTTCTATTCTCATGCATAACAAGTGCATATGCTTTGGAGTTCTTGTTTGCTCCCATTTTTATGAGATTGTCTTTCTCAAGTGTTAGGGATTCAATGAATAGATCCAGTAATGGAATTTTCTAGGTTTCTTCCAATTTGAACCTCACTGTGTGGAATGTTGATACAAAAACTGCATACTCCAAACCAAGTTTTAACAAAATGGAAAGGATCATCTATGTTTCTTGTGTATATTTGTCAACACCACATCCCTTTAGTTGAAGAATAAGGGACTTGAGCTCCATGAATAAGTCATGGATATTACCAAATATTATTGGATTCAATGAATTCAACTAAATCGTGAGCATGTGGCCTCTCACCTTGTCTTGTTTTACAAAGATATAGTCCAAAGTGGTCCAGATCTTGTTTGGAGTAGCACACGATTCAATATGAAATAATAGCTCGGGAGACATTGACATGCAAATGAGATCGAAGGCCTCATCCATGCGGTTTAAGTATTTGGATTTATTGGTTGTTGATGTTGGTTCCATCTCTGTACCCATGGTTATTCATTACAAGCCTCTACCTCTAAGTTGAAGTAGTATTTTTAGCTTCCACTCAAAATAGTTGTGTGGTGTAAGAAGAGGTTACATGGAAAAATCCATTCTTTACAAATTCTGCAATCTTCTATACCTGCAAATGCGTGCCTACATGGATTTCTCCTAGCAACCCATGGGATCTAATACCATGTGAAGTTTCGGTGAAACCTGCAAAAATAACTTATATAGTATAAATTCACACAATTCTTGCAAAAGAAACAAAGAGATAGAAAAAAGGATGAGAGAAAGAATAGTGAATTGTATTGCTTCAATGTGGAAATGAAATAATACGCATTATATAATCTACATGGATGAAGTAATGTACGATAGTGGTGATATAGACAGATATGGACACTCACTGACATAAACTGGAGTGAACTTCCACCTAATCCTGGCTAATCGGCCATGCAGTCATCAGTTAAGTAGTGAAAACAAGTGAAGAGAGAATCTCATGCATGCACATGGGTAGCGTATTCCTGGTGATGATACTAAGGTAAGTGTGCCTTCATTGGTGATCATCCCAATGTGAGCATGCAACACTTGGCGATAACATTGAGGTTTCCTTGCATGACTCAACTTCACTAGTCTAACTGAAGTACAACTAAAGGATGACTGAAGAGGAGTGGTGTCTTTATTTTAGGAGGGAATATTCTCGTCTAGGAGTGAATATTCTCATAAATGATTGGCGCCCTCAACTTAGGCTAGTAAAATTAGGAAAAATAACTACTAGGTGGGTGTGAGTGTGAAATATATCCAACAATGACAAATCATACTTTGAACACTACCATGATTTATTGTGACAATTGGTATCAAACTCTTTGAAAATCTAGTATTTCTAGATTAATCAAAGCATATTGAGATCATGTACCACTTCATTAGAGATAAGGTTTATAAGGGATTTATGGTTCTACAATACATTCCAACAAATCAACAATTCATTGATATCTTGACTAAAACACTTGCAAAAACAATGCAAGATGTTTAGAGAGAAACTTGGTGTAATGGATGACACTTTCCTTGGTAACAAGGATTATTATTGAATGTACCTCAAATAGAGGGAGAGGGTGAATGCATGCATGAACCTTCCAACTATGAACAATATTCTACAAAAATAGATCTGGAATGAGAGGGTGCATGCATGCATGCACCTACTAGCTAGACTTAGGTAATGTATGTTCCATCACTAGTTAAATATAAACGAGTAAAAATAAAAATAAAAATAAAATTTAGTTTAGTTATAATTTTTAGTAAATTCTATTTTTGAGTTTGAGTCACATGAAAAAATATTTTTGTAAATTGTAGTAGGCCCTTCTTAGATCTATAAGAGACATGGCATAGGTATGGATTCATTCATTGAGTCATGAGTCTATTAGTGAATAGTTTAGGGGTATTTTCCAATAACAATTTTTTCATGTTCAAAATTAATAAAAGTAGTGATAGTTTTGATAGTCTTATATTGAATTTTGTTCATTGTTTTCTATAACATCTATTTATATAATCTAGCATTTACTAACAGATTTGTTTTGATAGGTTCTTAGTTCAATTGTTTTTAATTTCCAGTAGGAAATTTAGTACAATGAAAAATCCTTTTACCATGATTTAGGAAATTTCTACACTAATATCCCAATCAGGCAATGCTAATTTATCTTTACACCCACACCCAGTTTCGATTTTGAGCTAAAAGAAATGGAAAAATTACAATAGTTTCTAATACTTGCAACATCATAAAATCCCTCACATGTTTTCCAGGTCTCATGATAGGGGGGTTTGCAGTTTGAAACCATGCACCTTGTACTAACTTTCCATCCAATCATTCACTTGCATTCCAAAAATATTTTCTCATAACTTGGAAATTTCCATAGTTGCTAATAGCAATCACATCTTAAGAATACAACATTGGGAAGGTTGTGTTTTCAATCACTTACATTGTTAATATCTTATGGTGTTTTCATGAGTGACTAAAAGTTAGATCATGGCTCCTAGAAAGCAACCCAAGAATAAACATATACATCAAGAAATGCTCCAAGAAGGAGCGGCGTCCTTGGAACTTGAAAACAAAGAGGCCCATAGAACTATCTATGGGGAAATTGTGTGTGATATTGGATTGGACAATAATCCATAGTGGGTGAGATTTACCAAATGTTCAAATATGAGGCTTATATATACCTTGTTCTAAATCTAGGAGAACGAGACCCTAAACTCGAGGTGTTTCAGAACATTAGGAAATCCCACTTGCACATTGTTGCAATGAGACTAGCTTTCATGTGGCCATGTGAAAAAAATATCTCTTGGCTGGTTGATCATGCCAACATTGAGAAAAAGTTTATCAAGGATGATTGAGGGAAGGCTATTTCATCCTTCCAATCTTTGAGCCGAGAGACTTATTACAATCTTGTAAAAAATGAAGTCAACATGACTATTGAGTGGGTTACATAGTTTACCAAGGACAATAATTACCATGAAATTATGAAAGGATGGTGGGTGAGTGGAAAATAATTCAAATCATAATAGAATGGAATATACCTAATTACCAACATTTGGTGTCCATATAGACACAATTGCACTAATAAGTGGGATGTATGGTGAGGATGCAACACTGTTAAAAGAGGTTTGTATCTGATTGTTATACCATGTAGTGAAAAATGGAAACATATTTATCTAGTCAACCATCCTATCCACAACCATGAGATATGCCATTTAAATAGAAAAGTATCTCACTCTAGTAATTCCACCATAATTATTCATGTCATCATATATAGGGGATGTTCTATGTGATGCAAATAGTTCCTAGGGATGGGATGTAAATGGAAGCCAAGTGACTAGCCAATTAATGTTTACTATCTAGATTTATGGGAGCATAGGTACATGAGAAACTTCATGCATATTTGTGACCATTTCATAGCCCCCACTTACACACTTATATTTTGCAAGCTAACTCCATGTATGACATAAGAGACCATGCAAGTTCTTCGTACAATTGGATATCCATACACAATGGAGAACTTTGTTTACATAAGAGTATTTGGAGCCACCAATCCTACGCACCTATTGCCAAAATTCATCCCAGACAAATTGGTAGTTCAAAAAATGGCCTATTAGACTTACCCATTTGGATTCCTGGCCTCACTCAATAAGGACAAGAAAGGTTTGCAACCTCCTATTCCTTTGTACATAGGATCATATGGCATAAATAATGTCAAGTCTACAAAGATAGAGGGTTTTGAGCCTTAGAAACATATCACTTTGGAAAATAAAGATTTAGAAGGCATGATACCTTTAATGTGGTGGAACAAAATTCTTCAGTGGTCAAATACCAGGGTCCATACAAACATTAAATCTAGCAAGAAGAAGAAATTTATAGAAGATCTAGATCCTATGAGGATTTATCGGTAAGAACTAGCCATAGGATCAAAGTACATAAATAAAAACAAAGATGAGTTGAGGAAAATAAGAAGAAGCTAGAAAAGGAAGCAAGTGCTAATGAAGAAAAAGAATAGTGTAAAAATAAATAGGATGAATATACCAAGGTTAGATTAGAAAAAAAAGGGAAGGAAATGAATACAAAAGAGTAGGAGGTGTATGAAACATAGAGACAAAAAGCATATGAAGATTAAAAAACAAGAGAAGAAGAATACAATGCAAGGATAAGGGAAGAATAAGAAGAGAAACCAAGGAAGATGGATGAAGAAAATAAGAAAAATACAAGAAGATGAAAATGAGTGGAGAAAGATACAAGAGATTCAACAAAAGGAAGTGGAGGATAGGAAATTAAAAGAACACCAAGGTGTAGCTGGAATTCAACAAGCAAAAGAGTAGAAAATTGATGATATGGAATAACATGTGCACATATATGAATATCCCGTGAATACCTTTGATATTTAAATACTCAATGGATGGAACTTACCATCTTCTAATCACATATATCTATAGTAGTTCACATGGTCATAATCACCCTTGTAAGAGGTAGTAAGTTTGTAACTATTCAAATTTGAAAGAAAATCCAAAAAATCATCAAATAGGCCCATAGAAAGACGAAATTGAATAAAGAACGGGATTTGGTCATCTCCACTAAGGTTACCATCATTGATATCAAAGAGTTTGATGTAGTTTTGATTTCCACCACTGGAGTTTCTTTTTCAAAATCTACCTTGTTTGTTATCTAGAAATTGAATAAGGAACTAGTTGAAAGTAAGGGAAAGATAGACCTCATGGAGAGTCATGTGGCATATTACAATGTAGATAGATGTAATACGACTAAGATTGTAGCACATGCATTCAAATTGTAGAATGGATTAAATGTTGTATTGATAAATTTGAATAATGGAGCACACATATTTTAGAATGTCTACTATGAGATTGCTAATATATATAATCAAAATCATCAATGGACTATAGATCAATGAAATATACAAATTCAATTTGAGTCACTCAACTGATGGAAAAATGAGATGTAAAACATCCCACTAGAACTCCCTCTACTACCCACTATCAAATGCTCAACATGGAGATTAAGTTAAAGACTTGGGGAGCCTCAAATCAGTAGGAAAATGAAGATGTAGATGAGGAATTTTCTAATGTTAAAATACTATGGTAGGTAGTATAGTAGATTAACCCAGAATAAAGTGATTGATGCATTCAAATATCCCCCACGAAATGGTGTTGACCAAATAAATGCATAGATGGAAGAACTTAGAAAAATATAGTGTTTGAGACCTTGTGTCCTCATACCTCTTATGGCATATGGAAAAGGATATTTTCCTTATACCTCCCATGGACTAAGCAAAAGAATGTTGTCCTCGTACCTCCCATGGAATGGGGAAAATGATGTTATCCTTGTACCTCCCATGGCGTGGGAAAAATGATCTTGTCCTTTGACCAATAGCTATCCATGGAATAAGAACATGAAGTTGCAACATTATCCCTTAAATACGTATATCCAATTGCAATCCTATTTGTTGAGTAAAAACATCTAATTGAGTAGTTATCAATGAAATAAGTATCTCTTAAACTACATGCATCGACAAATACAACTTTCCAAAGTTTGGAGCATGGGAGCATTTTTTACCACATGATGAAGCAAGTAAAGAGTTAGAAGATCATACCAAGGCTACATAATAGGCCATCCTATCAATTTTTTATTTCATCATCCCATGACTCAAGGAAATTTGGAGGCTTCAACTAGATAAATAGGGTTTATTATTTTGTTTTTGGAAATTTGGAAGAAGGCATGGAAAAACTAAAGAAAAATATCGCCTCACTTAGGGTTCTGGTAGAGAAACATGTATTCCCTTATGCTAATGTTATCAATGAAAATTTATTAGCATGGGAACATTACATCAATACTCATGTAACAAATAGAAGGAGTTACATGAGACCACAATGCCCCAAGTAGTGCAAGAGACCATCAAACTTCTTATAACTAATTCTTGTTTAACTAATTATAAATAGAATGAGAAACAAATGAAACAGGATTTTGTTTATTTCACTTTTTGTAAAAACTCTTGATAGAACTTTAATAAGGAGAATCCATTTTGGTCAAACTTTTGGGGAGAAAGGATTTGATTTTGATGCAGTAAATGTGTGGAATTTATTTTTTTGCTTTATTGAGCATTGGAGTTGTAGTAAGAATGTTTCCTTATAGTGTATATTATCCTCATGTATAAAAAATGCATTCTCATTTTTGTTTCTATCTCGAATTTTTGTCTAAAGTGGTAATCATGGGATTGTAATTCATTGTTTATATCTAGGCTATTCTGAGTTCCACATCTAGTTATTTATATCTATGCTTTTATTAACTCAACAATTTTCTTGGTAAAGATATAAGTAGTTATGTGTTTGGTGTTATGATTTATTTATAGTTATTGTCTCCTAGATAGGAAACTTTAGGATATGTTTGCATTTTTCATATAGAATAGAATCACATCTGCATTTGCATTTAGTATTATATGATTTAAAAAACCTTTAAAACCTAGTAATGATTTTCGACTCAAAATTTAGATGGGTTTCCTATTCCAAAAATTGTGCTCTCATTGGGAAGAACCCTTTCTTGTTAATATGGTAGTTTTACTTGTAACAATTTTGGTGCTAGGAGGGAAAAACCTTGTATGGATGATAGAGACAACTTCCAAAAACATGTTTTTCATTTTTTATTTTTTAAACTATAACTTGTACTACAACTACACATCCATATGAGGTGAAGACTTAATCCATGCAATAGTTTTGGAGAATAGTACTTCTATGTTAAAAAATCTTGATTTCCTATATATTGAGCCTCAATATGCTATCCCTAATTAGGAACTTAACACTTTCCATCATATTTCTCGGTCATTCACTCAACACATTACCTAGTTTCCTAATTCTCAATTAATTCCTTGACATAGAAGGGCTCATAGGAATTCCAATTAGATCGAACAAGAAAATTTAGTTGACATTATAAGTGATCTAGTTGATATGACCCTTGACCCTTGATGAAAAACCATAGCCCTTGAAGACACTTCCATTGACCCCTCTGTTATTAGATAAATTAGTGAATGCGTACATAAACTAATCTCCCTAGATCCACCTGGATCTAGAACAAAAAAAGACAGGACTTGAAGCTTTCCCTAAGTTACAATCATTGAGTTTACTACCAAAGAAGGAGTAGACAACATACCTTTAGATATCACTTCCTTATGTATTTTTAGTCCCTTCTTTGCTCTGGTGCTCTTGTGAGATCAAATCTGCAATGACACAAACCAACCAAAGTGAAAGCAACAATAGTAGATTCAATGAAAACCTAAACATGTGATCAAGGAGTCATGTAATAAAATGATAATGATTTTATGGGAATGAAACATGTCACCATATTATATTAAGTAAAAGTGGAAGATACAACCAAAATTCCTTAATGTCGCAAGTTCCCTTTCAGTGGTCCTTTGTTCCAACACACACATACACTTTCTCCAAATTTGTATGAAGATGGTCCACAAAATCTTGATGGACAAATGGAGACCTCAAGCATCAGTTGCAACAGGATCCTTCACACAGTCTTCAGCCTATTCTTTCAGCAATTCCTTGCTCAATCTTGCTTAACCTTTTCCATGAGAAACTTGTCAATATATAGGAGAAGGAGAAGTGGTTAAAGAGATGAGGATGATCCCACCAAATCAGAGAAGCCATTAGGATCACAATCATACGGATGCCACATCACATTCTAGAAGATCCTCCTTCTAGAACCTTCGTGAACTTCTTTCTTCTTTTAGCTTTCAAACATCGTCTCACCCTGCCTATATAGAATCCTACGGAAACCCCACAAGCCAGGTATAGAGCAGCCTGTGAAAATCAAGGATTTCTGCACTGTGTACTACTATCATCCTACGATGTCATTCTAAAATCATGCCTTGTAGAGGAACAAATCAATCATTTTCCTCATGTAAAAGATTCTTTTGAGAGCCTAAACACATGCTTGTAGAATCATCATCACAATGACCAAAATACTGTGTAAACAAATCCCCCCCAAAGTATGAGGCTAGAACTCGTGACAACCGAAATAATTTTTAAAATGTGTGTGTGTGTCGGGAACAAGGGGCGTACCAATCGAGAACCTACAAACAATCAAGAATCTGCACAATATTATACCATTTCTGAGGTAGGCATTCCCATGCTCAGACTAAAAATGATTTAAGTCATAAATGTAAGTCATGGCCACCAATCATACACCATGGATCCATGTCATCAAGATGATACATAGCCACCAAGGATACACTGTGGATCTATGTGTTAACAAACTTGAAATCCGGACATAGCCACGAGACATACAAAGTGGATCTATGTGTCAATACAAATCATAAATACTCCATCGCAACCTGGACCAAAATGATGAGATCTAGGGTCTTCAATCTCGTCGTCTGTAAGTACGAATCTAGCCATGTGATTACAGGTGTTGAAGTCGAACATAGTAGAAACCACTTGATTACCGGTCATTGATGAAAACTGTTAACAAGTGCGAGGAAAATCACCATTGATGTCAATGAATCCCAAGGTACCTTAGTACAATCCATCGAATGTGAATAAATGAGCTGAAGTTGAACACTCGATAGAATATCTTGATCAAGGACCAATGATGTGAATCCACAGTCAAAAGTGAAGAAACCTGCCATTGAGGCATGCAGGCTCTAAGGTACTAAATGATTTCTAGGTCTTGTTAATGGATAATGAGTTGAAGTTGACAAAGACTCGTCACAGGAGGGCCTTGATGTATCCCCAATCAATGACATAAAATAAGTAAAAGATTTAGGGTAGAGAAAAGTACGACAATGATTCGAAATTGACATAGGGAAGGCCGACATGGTAGGAATTGACAACTGCAGATGGCCGACTTGATAGAGGGCTTGTTTGGACTTCTCTTGAACATATGAATGACACGACAATGGTCGTGGCAGCATTGAATCAAATACGAACCAAGATATGAACTTGCAGAAAGTTAGATGAGAGAAAAATGGATTTCCCAACCTAGATTCAAATGAAGAATAAGGGTTTCATGTTCAAGAGTGACTATTACTGTCACTAACACAAATATAGAGACATGTTTCTTTCCCAAAAATTCCCCCACCATTTCTGGCGAGTACCTCTTTATTTTTATGCAAGCTTGAGGAGGATAACATATGCTTGTTGGTATAAGCTCATCCTTCAGACGAGTCCCTCGGAGTATGATTTAATGAACCCTAAGAAGGAGTGGTTTTGTCCCATATGGGTCTTTCTATGTTTGTTTAATGAGTCCAAGGATAGAAAACTCAGGGGTTTTCATGTTTATAGAGTCTGAAAAACACTTAAAGAGAACTCTCTCAGTTCCTTTTTCATAAAGCAGTTTGATAAGACCGAAAAAGTGATAAATTATCTCCTATCAAATGTTTTTTTCAAATACTTTTACGAGCGTGAAAAGAACAAGGTCGCTCGGCAATCTTTTTGTTTTTAAACAGTGTGAAAAGAGATTAAAGGATACTCCATGAGTTTTGATTTTTGTGTTACCATGATGAGTACAAAAATATGACAAAAGTATACTTGATTGCATTCTCATCGGTTTTCGAGCACGAGAACGAACAAAGACTAGGCTTGAGGTTTTTCTGAAAAACCCTAAAAAGTGTATGTACATGTGACAAACAAAAAAAAATGACAAAAAATATCCATACTTCATTATTCAGGATCCTAGTTCCTCCATCTACGAGAAAAATACTCGCGAGACCATTAGACCTTTAGGTTTTGATAAAAATTCATTTAAATAATGTAAAATATTAATAGAAAAAGAAAAAATCTAGATAAATAGGGGTAAAATCTCTTTTTACTATTTCATTTTCATTTTCCCCAAAAATTTCCTAGAAACCTTGTTTTTACCTTAGACTTCGACTTTCGATTGCGAGAAGCACGGGTGACAATTCAGTGAACGACTTCTGTCAAAATGGTAATCTCTTCGTCCTCTTGCTTTTCATTGGATTAAATTTCATTTTTATTGGTTTAAAATGGCCCTTTGAGTTGAATTTTTGGCTGGTAGGCGCGCATTGGGGCCATCGTAGGTGACCAGTATCGGGAGCTACAGAAATCAATGATTTCCATAGGCGCCCCATGGCTCACCTGTGGAAACCTCTCACTATGTAAAATCTCTGCTTGTGGTGACCGAAAACCAAAAAATATTTTCATGCGTTTAGCCAATAGAAATTTTCCAAAGCAACAAATGAGGATGCTAACTCCCTTTTATTGTCCCAATGCATGTATTTGATTATCAAAATGATGGAGTGGAGGGAGAGGGAGCACGAAGATGATGACCATGATGATTTGAATGACCCGGGCACTATGAATTCCCTCCAACAATGCAAATTACTGAAGTTCTTTAAAATAAAGGCATGAGGGGCCAACTGAGGCTACTAGAGTATCTAGTCCACATGTGGGATGTGGACCAGCAGGTGTTTCATGTGGGTGCCCATGTACTATCCTTAGATATCGAATATATATATTTATTTACAAGGTTATCGTGTCGTGGGTCTCATGTGACTTTGACAAGAGGTAGAGGTGGTGGTCTACCAATGAGCGGGTATCTTTGTCGATACTGTGAACCTGGGACAGAGAGATGCAAAGGCAAAGTTGCCATCAGGGGTGTCCGGGATTTACCCCTCCGTACTATTATTTTTACCATTTCTCATATGGCGGGGAGTGCATCTCCTCACATGGCCCTCCAAATCTATTTTCAATATGTCGTGGAGTGCATGGAACCTAGGGTGTTCAACTGGAGTGACGGAGTCCTTCGCAGCATGAAGACACAACTAACAAAATGCAAGAAGGAGGACTTGAAACAATTTGGGTATGGATCTATTCTAGTATATTTTTTCCTGGAAAGGGTCCCCCATTTGCGTTTACAGGTAGAGTGGGGTATACTAGCCCCACAAGATCCGAGGATGAAGAGGTGGTGCGACCTCATGGCTCAACATGTAGCGGGCCCCATCATCAAATACAATGACACGTTTTTTGACTGGTTGAGGTCCCATATCCTGATGGTGGATGATTATGCATATGTTGGGTTGGATTTCATGGGAAACCCCAACTTGGTTCTACCCAAGGGCTTTCAGTGGGGAGATTTAGGTAAGAAAAACATTTTTTTGTTTTATAATGTTTTTGCAAATTTTGAAATATAAGATGTTTTTTATTCTTTCAATCCAATGACTAATCAAAACTTTTGTCAATGAAGATGTAGGGCCACACCGGCCTTGAGGTACATCTCCTATTCAAAGACGAGGGGAAGAAGTTGTTGTAGCAGGATGGGATGTTGAAGACTATGAGGCAATGGAGCAGAACCTGGAGGGATTGACAACAGATATCCCGGACATCTCCAACGATGAAATTTTGAAACCCTATCAATGTCATACTGTAGGTTTATCTGGTTCACTTAGTCGACTACTTCATAGGGTAGTACTAGCAGTAGTGTGATACCGTGAGAAACATCCTTGATGCCATTTTGCAGAAGCCATGAGCTTCATATTTTAATATTTTGGTCTTCAGATGAAAAACACTCTTTTTGTAAAACACTTTTATCATTATATATATACATGAGGCTTCTATTGGATAACTTACTTTAATGTGAAATGTGATCGGATTTACATGTGTCTCAAATGTATGTCTAACACATAATTAGCTAATGCATCTGTTAATGTATTTAGACATCTAGGAATATGATAATATTCAATGTAATCGAAATAACGTTCCAAGAGGCAAATTCGTAGATATACCCTTAACAAAGTAGGACTTTGGATAGCATAGACATTACCTAGTTGTAGTACCACTAACTGTGAATCAAGTTGTACAACTAGGTGACAGATTCGAAGTGAAATAGCGTCGGTCAACAATTCAATGACTGCACTATATTCTGCAATATTGTTAGTTACATGACCAAGGAAAACACCATGTAGACTGATTAACTCATTCGTAGGTGCATAGATTGCCCAATCATAGGATGTTAAGTTATGAGTACTACAACTAGTGCCATTGGCGAAGCCAATGTGGGGTAGCGAAGACACCGACATCTGGAAACCAAGCACAACACAAGGTAAGCAGCTGGGGGTTGAAACCAAATAACGAAAAAGCACACACAAGTAGCACACAAAAGTATGATACAATAAAAATACAAGAACTTATGCAAAGATAACCTAAGCATAGTACTTCTTCAAGTAAATCCCATTTTTGGGTTCACTCAAAGGAATGCCATCATAATCTACTAACTCATAGTCTCCCTTCTCCAACACTCGTTTGATGATATAAGGGTCGCGCCACATAGAATCAAATTTTTTGGACCCTAGTAAATCATGATATTGTTCATAGAGGAGAACTAGATCACCTTCAGAGAAAACACACAGCTTGACATGTTTGTCGTATTGGGATTTTACACGTTTCTTCTGGGTTTCAATAACTAGGTTGGCATCACGACGGGTTTCATCTAATTGCATCAGATACAATAAATGTTCTTCCTCGATAGAGGTGTTTGGGAGAAGTTAAATGGCTAGATTCAAAGATGGGATCTCACATTCAATTGACAAGACAAATTAGATACCATACACCAACTGAAAAGGCATAAATCCTGTAGCAGACTTCATGGATGTCCGATAGGCCCATAAAGTTGATAACAACATCGTGTGCCGACTTTTCTTGTGAATTCCTATTATCTGTCGAAGCATAGTGATAAGAACCTTTTTTATCACTTCAACTTGGCCATTGGCCAGTGGATAGTAGGGGGCTAGGTTTTCATGACGAAGACCCAAATTTTTGGTAAGCTCAGACATCATGAAATTGCAAAAATGGCTACTGTGATCAGTGTCGATAGCTTGTGGGATTCCAAATCGTGTGATGATATGATTGAATATGAATAGGGATGCAACTTTTCTAGTATTATCGAATGTAGGCATCACCTCGGCCCATTTCATGAAATAATACACGGCTACGATGATGTATCCATGCCCCCCAGCCAAGTGAGGGTTACATGTCATGAAATCAATGCCCCGTTTTTCGAAAGGTCTAACAGAAACTATAGGGTGTAAAGGAGCGGGATGAGATCTAATCTTGTAATTGTACGTTTGACAAGCATGAAACTTATAAACAACAATTATACAATCTTTAAACAAAGAAGGTCAGAAGTACCCTGCTCGTAAGATATTTTGGGCAATGGCATACCCATACATATGACCACCACATGCTCCAGAGTAGCATTCATTCAAATATTTCTCAGCCTCATCGAAGGTGAGACAACATCGAAAAATAGATTCAACACCACAACGATAGAGAGTATCACCAAGAATTATGTATTGACGGGCTTGATACTATATGAGACAATGGTCTCTACTAGAGAGGGCATTCTGAAAAGTTTGAGTCTGGAGATAATGATAATATATCCATATGAAGCTTCATCAAAACTGATCAGAAAAAGGGATTCATCAAGTAAGGAATCCTCTGCCACATTTTTTGTCTCAGTGGAGGGACCTCTAAGTCGAACTCATGGATAATCACGATCCATTTGGATTACTTTCCCCCTATCAATTGGCATGTAAGGGAATGTTGCATAGGATTGCAATAATAAAGAACAGTGGTCTTGCGTAGTAGGATACAGTGACAAAAACATTGGACAACTTGAATAGCTGCCAAGGCCAGTTTTTCCACATGTAGGTATTTGGCCTTGGTAGTCGTGAGACTCCAACTCAAATAATAAATTACGTGTTCGTCGTGTGAATCATCCTCTTGTACTAAAACCATGGCAATGGTAGAGTCTGAACCGACGAGGTAGAGGAAATAGTCTCAAATATAATCTGGTGGGAAAAGAAGTGGTGTTCGTGTTAGGTAAAGATTCAAAGCATCGAAGGATTTTTTGGCATTCTCGCCCCATATGAATTTGTAACCCTTATTTAACAGTCGAGAAAATCCTAGCGTTAATTCAGCGTAGTTGGGAATGAAGCAAAACATAAATTTATCCTTCCCTTGCAAACTTTGGATCTGGCGTAATGTAGAAGGAGGAGGTAGATTAAGGATGGCATCAACCTTCAAAGGATCCACACTAATTCCATTAAGTGACACAATTAAACCCAGAAGTTGGTCGAACTCCACACAAAAAACACATTTGTGTGGGTTTAAAAGTATACGATCGTAACAACAGCGAAGAAAAATGGCTCGAAGATGGGCAAGGTGATCTTGGTTGTGCATGGAATGGGCCGGTAGATCATTGAGATATGGTTGTACAATGTGATTGATATCATGAAAAGAATAAGACATGGCACATTGAAAAGTCACACCATCATTCTTCAAACCGAAAGGTAGTTTCCGGTAGGCGAAGGTACCCCAAGGACAAATGAAGGCAGTTTTGTGTTGATCTGCGAGTAAAATGTTAATATGATTATAGCCGGAGAAATCATACATTAAAGAGAAGATTCTGCTTCTGGCACAATCATCGACGATATGGTCAACAAAGGGGGTTGGAAAGTTTTCCTTGGGACAATATTTATTAATGTCCCTATAATCGTTGCATACACGTATCGTACCTTGTTTTTTATTAACCAAAACTAGATTGGATACCTAATCAGTTAAATCCATCCTTGAGAAGTTTTTCAACTTCGAGTTTGATAGCGGCAACTTTACAGGGGTGGACTGGGTGAAGTCTCTGTCGAATGGGTTTAGCATCTAGATAGCTCTTAATTTAATGTATAATGATATCGGGGTCAATACCTGACATCTCTTCATAACTCCAAGTGAAAACGTCATGGAATTCCTGAAAAATAGATTTATAAGTGACAAATTCATCATTGGAACATGTGGCTCCAATGTGAACATTTTCAACAATTCCAAGTTTAATGGATATGTCAAGAGGAATAATGGGTGAAATGTTACTCAGGTTCCCTTCATATAACACATCGTGTGTGGACTCGAGAACAAAAGAAATGACAACAACGGTTGACAGAGTCGAAATCCGTTGGTAACTCTCTAAGGTGTGTTGTTCCAGGATGAGAATGGAACGATGATGTCCATCATCCCAAGGGGTGTCTTCCATAGACATAACATACATGATCATCTCATTCATAGGAAAAATGATGTGGAATGGATCTGGAGATGAATCACCAAGAGAGGAAGTAGAAAGGGTGGTCAATTGAATGGCTTGATAAGAGGATTCAACCGGACTTAAAGGCATTTTTTCGCCATAACAAAGATAATCACCAGAATCGAGTACTATCCACGGGTTAGAAGACACGGGGATTTCACGAATAGAGGTGGAAATCATATTGATCGAGGCGACCAAAGGAAGGTGAATATCGGGTGGTGGGATTGGGAATGTACCCATCAAAATTGAATTTTTTAGTAGACCCACACTGACATTCTCATACCTAGGAGGTGTCTTCGAAATAAAGGGTACGTTGCTAGTACGGGAATCAAAGTTGAAAAAGGCCAGCTGGTCTACGGTAATGACTTTTTCCTGGTGTGGAAAACATACAACACAAAAAAGGGTAGACACAACTGCATGCATAAAATCAATCCAGCTACGGCCAAGTAAGAGGTTATAATCAAGAGGTGCATCAAATAACTCAACTTCAACATTGACCGATTTGCCTTCCAACATAATAGACAATGAGGGAAGTACACCATAGGGCTTAGAGCTAGATCCATTGAAGGCCTTAAGTGAGTTGTGTGATTCAGTTAGGGGAGGAGAGCCAATGGCTTTCCAACATGCAACAAACATTACGCACGTCAAGGAACCCTTCGATAACGGTTCTATAGATGTTCTTGTTCTCGAAAACAACTTGTATCTGAAACACTAGTTGAGGGGGTAGTCTTGGAATGTGATCTTTCAGGTCAAAGATGATCAAATTTGTATCTGTAGGATCAATTCCACCAATATACTTTAATAGTGCCTTCCGTTCAGAGGGACAACTTTGAAGGACTTCGAGAGATGACATCGCGGAGGGTGCTTCCACCAGATATTCTACAATACTGTATTTTTTAGAAGCACATGCATGAGGATTGAAGGCGGACTTTCAAACAACGCCCTTTGGAGGAGGGAAAAGAACTCTATCGAGAACTGATCGTTCAAGATGAGGAGGACCGTTGGGAGGTGAAGTTGAGGGAGGCGATTGAACCAATGAAGGCGGTATATCGTCAACTTTCTCCTTTGAGGAAGAGTAATATTTATCTCGAGTAGTAAGTGTAACTTCATTTTTTTTTGAATCACTAGTACACATAAGGACCTAGGAAGTAGTGGAGGGAGAGGGTTGGTCGTGAATAACCAATTGGGCATGTTGTTGAGAATGGAAAGGTTGGGACAAAACGACAGGTCTAGGAGGCTTCACGGTCCCTTGAAGGAACTCAGTGACCTTGACCCGTCTTGGACAATATTTTGTGTAGTGATCATCACCATAGATAAGGCAGGGGTATCGAGGTTTGTGCTTATCTAGATTCCTTACCATCAACAGGTTGTGTTTTGGCTTTCTCAGATTGTGGATTATTTTTATCCTCCTTATTCTTACCCTTTCCCTTTTTAAATTTATTTTTTCTGGCACGGGTAGATTGAATGGAGTTAACCTTAGAAGTTTTTTCAGTGGAAGGAGTAGGAGTCAAAGCACTTTGAACATTAGAAGCAGTATATTTTGGATTGGTGTGATAGGCTTGCATAGATTGAGGTTGAGCATGGAAGGTGCCAATCACACCATCAACCACATGAGAAGCAGCAGGGGTAGTTGAGGTAGCGGTGGTAGAAGGACGAGGAGCATTAGGGAGCAAGTCCTAAAGAGTACCCATTTGTGAATAAACGAGATCTAGGTACTAAGCATGACTGCTCGCCTATTCTTCAGTGAGAACTCCACCCATGGCAATGTCATGAGAGATTTCATTCACGAATGATTTGGTGAACCATTCCGCCAATAAATGATCAAGAAGGTCGAGTTTGATCAAGTGTCGTCTTCTTTGCCACTCATGGATGTGATCGGAAATATGAGTGGCTGAATTTTTCTTAAAGGAACTCAAAATATCAGTTCTTGTTTCATATCGGATTGGAAATTGGTAATGTGTGAAGAAAGCCATGGATAGGGTATTAAAGTCGGTGAAGAATCCTCGTGGTAATTCTATATACCACTTTGCAGTCGAACCCGTAAGAGTTCATTGGAAGAGTCATAACCGAATGGAGTCATCCATCAAAGAGTTGGACGAACACCAAAGGTGAAAAGTCATGACATGGTTGTTTGGGTCTTCTCCTAGTTTACTGTCAAATTTGGGAATGTCGGACGATAGATTGGACGGTATAACGGGCTAGTGGGGAGAATGTAGGATAGGGTCATTCAAGATTCTAGACAAGTCGGGTAGATCCAAAGTGGCTAAAAAGGGAAATTGTCTATTCACGTGAGGGTACTGGTGACTTTGGGGAGGGAGTCTCATCGGTATACCAGTAGGACCATAAGCAGTCTGCATGTGAGGTGAAGGTCCTAACAGATTCAGACTTATGTGTGTAGGCATGTAGCCCATAGGGTTGTACTGATTAGGGATGTTCCCTTGGAAAGGGATACTAGAATGAACATTTGAACCCCAAATGGGATTGGAAGAATTGAGATATGACTGGCCCAAACTAGTGCGTATGAAAGAGCTAACTTGAGGTTGTTGCACCCAGACGATTGTGGATTTTTTTGGATGAGAAGGTTCCAATACTAGGCTATAGATCCTGGAATTTTTTTTCCATAGGGTGGGTTATAACCTCCAAGCGGGGGTGGTCCTCAAAGTGAGGATTGTCCTCCAAGTGAGGGTTGTGTTCCAATTTGGGTTTGACCTCAAAATTGATTTTTCCCCCAGGGTTATATTTCCCTCCAAAAGGAATCTAATAACCATAAGTGAATGATAGAGTAAAGCTTCCAATTGGAGTAGATCCATTTGGGCCAAATCCTCCCATAAAAGGCGGATAAGACCCTCCAGAGGGGACCTAGGAAGCTATCGGAATGAAACCAAAAGCATCATTGTACCCAGGAGAAGTAAAAATTCCAGAAGCTCCAGATGGAACCTGGGTAGGAATAGGGATAGAAGTATTCAAAGCATTATACCCAGGAGGAAGTGACAGGAAGGGCCTAGATGAAAGTGGTGTGCCAATGGGAGCTTGGCTAGGCACCGTATTCCCAGTGGGAATAGTCATAGTGTGTGGGACCATTGTGGAATGGCCCATATGGAGAGGAATAGTCGAGATAGGACCAACTGAATGTGTGTATGAAACAACGAAGAGATAACAAGTTGTACTGGAAAAGTGATCTAGAGGTATCGTGTAGGTAGCAGACATTTCGGGAAGTTCAGAGATGACAGGTATATCAACACCTGCCCATGATCTGTAAAGGTTTCACACAGTAGTCAGGGTTCGAAATATGTCAATGGTCCAAAATGGAACCTCATTTTTAGGGCCGGTAAGAGGTCCGGTTGGTATTCCATAAGTGTCAACAACAAGTTCTTCGGATGAATTCAGTCAGAGAATACGTCTCTCATATCCAGGAGGTATTCAAAAAGCATCTAGAGAATCAGAAAAAATTCAGAAACTTTCTAAAGAGTCAGTTCTTTCCGCTTGTGAAGGTATGTTGTCCTGGACCTCACTCTCTTGAGGAGATATTTTGGGGGTAGTATCCTACGTGAACATCGTGGAGGGTCAATGTTGGCTGAACCAAATATTTTACAAAAAAAATCTATGGCCAACTATGGAAACAAACAACACTCGCTAATAAAATCTTGGAATCAAACGAAGAAAACAAAACCTTATTATTTTGAAGTCATTAGTTGGTGATGAAATCCAACATCGTGAAGTCAAGACAAGAAGGGACTAAGGGACAAGAAAAGTTATGTTGACGACCTGCTTAATGGACTTACACCCTGGTGCAAGATCCCACACATAATCGTGGGTATACCCTCCAAGGAGCCCGAGTGAGTCTGGCCAACGTCAATTCTAGGTACCGTGAAGACTTGTCCCTCCACAGTCACCTCGTGTAAGACCCTAAAAAGATAATAAACTAAGTCTACAAAGAACAATAGTTATTCCTGGGGAAACAGTCGACAGTTCGATCCACGCGCAAATGCAGGGTATCTAGCTCGAAATCAACTTGAGAGGATTCCACTCATAATTGTGGGTATACCATTCAAGTGACCCCCATAATACGTGCAATATCCACACCGAGACCAACAAAGCAGGGTGAGTAACTATGTCAGTCTCAATGTGACCTCAAGTTTGACCCTTGTGTGAGAAGGGCTTCCCAGGACAAAATGTTGAAAATGAAATTGAACACTCCCTATCACAAGATGCTATTTTGTGTTTTGTGCTTTGGAGAGTGTGTCTCACAACCTATTCCAAATCTCTAGCCTAGCTAATGTTGGTGTAAAATATCCCTAGAAAATAAAAAAATTTAATTGATTTTTAGATTTCACAATGTTTTTAAGAGGTTGTTGTTTACTCAAGAGGGAGACGAGAATGAAACCAATGTTGTGTAAGAACTTCACCCAATAAGATGAAAATGGAAATGAATGATGCAATCTTTCGTTCAATGAACTCTATCTACAACAGGGAGAAGGTATTTTTTCGGAATGATGTAAGCTATAGAATGTACTTTCTTTTTCTTAAATGAACACAATTGCAAACAACCACAAACAATGAAATTTCTCAATTTTGTCTTCTAAAATGTTATGAATGCAAAAAACTTTCTTATGCGTGATTACTTAAAAGAATAAGTGATTTTAAATTCCTCCTTTCAAGAACCAGATCAGGGGTGTGACGAAGAAAGGACAAGTAATCAAAGAAAATCTATACACTCAACAAGCACCCAAATAAAACTTTCAATGAAGATAAAAATAACAATGAAAAGAAAGTGTTTCACCAAATGCAAATGAAAAATGACTTTCAAATCATTAAGAAATCAAGAAAATGTAATCAATCCAAAACTTCAAATCCAATCAAAAGACTTTTGATCAACCAGGCACTCAGATGCAAAATTAAAGATTATATCCTTGTTTGATAAAAAATCAAAAGGTAAAGATGGAAAAATGACTAAGAAAGGTGTTCGATCTCTGAAAACCAATCGACAGCAAGTTCAAACTCAGAAATCAGTCAAACACTAGCATTGAAAGTTCCTCCTAGCTGACTTAATTAAAACTGGGCATCAAAAGATGAGAGGATCCAAACCAAAACAAATTACAGACGCTGTCGCAACCTAGCAGTATATTACAGTGCGAAAATCAAAGGTTTATGTAGGCTAGTTGTGAATGGGTTGTCGAAAGTACACACTGGGACTAATAGTGAGGGTGAAGAAATCAAAGGTTTCTGCAGGCTATGTATAGGTACAGTGTGGAAGTGTCTGTAAACTAAAGAAATTTTGAAAGAGGACAGAGGGTTCAAGTGAAATTTCAAATCTAGAGAGTCTGGATGGATGCCCCACAGACTTAGAGATTGAAATAAAGTGAAGAAAGGTAGGCTAAAATAAAATGGCCAACAAAAAACCACAAACAAGTCGTATCCCCAGTGGAGTCGCCAATTTTGTTATTGGATAAATCGGTGAATGCGGACATAAACTAATCTCCCTAGATCCACCTGGATCTAGAACAAAACAAGATAGGACATGACAATTTCCCTAAGTTACAATCATTGAGTTTACTACCAAAGAAGGAGTAGATGACATACCTTTAGATGCCACTTCCTTATGTCTTTGTTGTCCCTGCATCGCTTCGGTGCTCTTATGAGATCAAATCTGCAATGACACAAAACAACCAAAGTGAAAGAAACAATAATAGATTCAATGAAAACCTAAACATGTGATCAAGGAGTCATTTAATAAAATGATAATAATTTTATGGGAAAGAAACATGTCACCGTATTATATGAAGTAAAAGTGGAAGATACAACCAAACTGCCTTGATGTCACAAGTTCCCTTTCGGTGGTCCTTTGTTCCAACACACACATACACTTTCTCTGAATTTGTATGAAGATGGTCCACAAACACTTGATGGACAAATGGAGACCTCAAGCATCAGTTGCAACAGTATCCTTCACACTATCTTCGTCCTATTCTTTCATCAATTCTTTGCTCAATCTTGCTTAACCTTTTCCATGAGAAACTCGTCAGTATATAGGAGAAGGAGAAGTGGTTAAAGAGATGAGGATGATCCCACCAAATCAGAGAAGCCATTAGGATCACAATCATACAGATGCCACCTCACATTCTAGAAGATCCTCCTTCTATAACCTTCGTGAACTTCTTTCTTCTTTTAGATTTCAAACATCGTTGCACCCTGCCTATATAGCAGCCTGCAGAAACCTTGTGAGCCAGGTATAGAGCAGCCTGCAGAAATCAAGGATTTTCGCACTATGTACTACTGTCAGCCTGCAGCATCATTCTGAAAACATGCCTTGTAGAGTAATAAATCAATCATTTTCCTCATGTAAAATATTCTTTTGAGAACTTGAACACATGCTTGTAGAATCATCATCAGGGTGACCAAAATAATGTGTAACACTTTCCCCTTATTTCACCTTGTCACTCTTTGAGTTCCTCAACCCACGATTCAAAAGTAAAATTTAATAATTGTGCTTATGAGATATTGTGATAACTACTTGTCACTTAAATGACTGGAGTAAATCAACCTCATTTTCCTAGCTATAGATTGCAACATGCCCTGGCTTTTCTAGGGAAATTCCATGATCTACCTAAACAACTTCAACATATACTTCCAAAGTTTGACTCTAATAAATCAATCCTCCCAAAGGATCACATTAAGAAGTTGTACTTGGCCATCTAGTTGATGAATGTAGAAATGAAGACGTGGTATGCACATTTTTACTTTACACTTTTGAGAAAAAAACATCCACATGGTATTTTAACCTACCTGTAGGACATGTAGAGTATTTCATGACTTGGGATGACTTTGAAAATGAATTTATTAGAAAATTTGGTGATGAATAAACCCACAATACTCTTGAAAGAATTAATGTCTATTAAAATGGATAAGAAGGAATGAATACACGATTTTAACTAACATTTCACCACTATCCCTAACAAATTCTTAACAAATTCTTAACCATCTTAAGAAGTTGTAGTTGAGTATTATACATTTTCTCTACATGCATCCACTGTTATGTTTGTCAAAAGAGATGGGAAGGACACTTTAGATGAAAATTTTGAGGGGGATAAAAAGAAGAGAAAGATATGATGAGTCACAAATATGTTGAGGATACCAAAGTTACAAGAGAAAGATACGATGAGTTACAAATATGGGAGTTAAAAAAGAAGAGAAATATATGTTGAGGATACCAAAGTTACAAATACTCCCAAGAAACTCCTTTCATTGCTTGAACCACTTGTGAAATCTAATTATGATCCACAAGAAAATGACCCACGTATTTGGAAATTATTCTTCATTTAGTGACGAAGTTATACAATGAGTTTGTTGCTATAAAAATGAAATCTATAGAGAGTACTTCCAATCAAAGAACTTTTAGACCATTTCACAGAAAAGCTATTACACCCCAACACCTTCCAATCTTAACTTTATTTTGGATGAAGTAGGAATGGATAATTATTGTACCTTTCACAATATGAACCATTTTGAAAATACCTATACTTAATGGATTAACTCCATGACTTTGGTAGTAAATAAAATTCTTGACTAAGTGAAACAATCTTAAGATCATACCTAAGAAGTTGAAAATGAATAAGTCGTGAAAGAAGAGGAACAAATCAAAGACACAACCATGTTTTTGTGGGATATGTCTCTTGGAATTTTCGGATGAGGAAGATGATGAAGTGGTAGTAGAGGAATTGAAAGCCACTCAAATAGCTCATAAAAATTACAATTTAAGAAGTAAAAGGCTTGTTTCTTTAACTTCTTCTCGCATGCAAGCCAAGACAACACCCAAGAAAAACATAATTTATTCTCCACAAAAAAATGAATAATTTGAAATCTACCCTAGTTGACCATGAAATATAATGTTATTAAGAATATGAAAAATAAATAAATGTTTCCATGTATTATATTTGCAATATTCCTCAATATAGAGAGCTTGTTTTGAATACCTTCAAAATGCCATCCAATACACTTCTTGAAAAATGGTAACTAGTTATGAAGAAATATAGAAACCATTTGAAATCAAACAATAATATGATGTAAAACAAAAGGATGAAACAAAGAAGAAATATACCGTGAACATTGCTATAATAGGTAAACATTCAAAGTCACAAATACTTCCTTTTTTGCGGACCTTCAAAATATATAATTATAATGTACAAAACTATTTGGTAGACTTGGGAGAATATTCTAATGTAATGCCCTATTTTGTTTGCAAAAAGATTTATGCTACTCCCATGAAATGTCTACCTATATCAATCAATTAGATAGATGATATGTGAAGGTCATGGGTGAACTTAAGGATTTTTTTTTTTATTAGAGTGGATTCTAATCCAAAATTATATATATATATATATATATATAAATATATATATATATATATATATTGACATTCATGAGGTTTATGGTTTATTATTGAACATTGATTGGTCTTAAAATATGTAAGGATACTTTACCACAATCTGGTCTCATTTGTGGTTTTCACGGAAAGGAAAATAAAATCGAATCATAATCGATCAGGAAGCCCACATGAAACATAACATCACTAAACTTGAGAGACCAAATGAATCCATATAATTCACACAACCAATTATGGGGAATTATTTTCTTGAGACTAATTTTGGGAATTATATAATAGAAGAATCACCTTTAGAATTAGATATATAGTCCAAAATCCTTCATTGCACTTGGATTGATGATGACAATTGTATTATAGTAGATGTAGATAATGCTAGTTCTTTTAACCTAAATTTAGAAACTAACATTTAAACACTATTTTTTGATGGTTTTAAGTTGTTGGAGGGCACAAGGCTAGGATACATATTGATTGATCCACATAACAAGAGCACCCTTATTTATTGTAGACTCGATTTTGAATGAACTAATAACATGGTTGAATATAAGGCTCTAGTACAAGACCTTAAAAAAACTGTTGATTTGAAGATAAATGTTTAAAGGTTTTTGGTGGTTTAGAAATAATAGTGAGGTAGGTAAATAAACCCATCAATTGTCTCTATCCTTAGTGGAAAAATTATCAATCTAAGGTATGGAGCTTGATTAATGAATTTGGTTTTTTTAATATTGAGTCCATTCCTCGATCTAAGAATGTAATTGCAGATGATCTAGATAACACTACTTCTAGGATGGTCCCGTTAGATGATTTTTCTACTAATGGATTTTCCATTGAACTCATTTTCATCCCTTCAGTTCTTGACAATGTCACTAACTCCTAAGTGTTCAATGATGAACAACAGATCATCCAATTTTCGACTAATGAGGACATTTTTAAGGATGCAGTCATTGATAACAAAGAACATTCAAGATATATTATAGAGAATTGTTAGGATGGCATGAGAAATTTAAAGTGCAAATCAATTCCCAAAGGAGTCCAAACATTGGAAAAGTTGTTTGACCTGCAGAGCATATTAAAAAAAATGTAAATATCAAAACAAACTGTTTTTTTATGAATTATAAAATGATTAATTTGGGCACAAAAAAGGATCCTAAGAATATCAACCTTGGAACTTGTTATTCAAAACAAAATGAACTTACATTCAGTTATTTAGAAAGTATAAGGATGTCTTTGCTTGGACCTATGAATATTTGAAAACATATTAGACACAGATCATCTAGCATGTCATTCCCATTAAAGAAGACACCAAACCATTCTATAAGAAATTGAGAAAGGTGCATCCAACATTGGAACCACTAATTTAGAGAGAGTTGAAAAATTCTTCAATGCAAATATCATTTTCAAATTTTGATAGTTTTCCCAAGTAGCTAATTTAGTTCCAAGTTGTTTGAAGATCTACACCCATTCACATAATAATGAATGAATTCTGTTGAAAGTAGCTAATTTAGTTCCAAGTTGTTTGAAGATCTACACCCATTCACATAATAATGAATGAATTCTGTTGAAAGTGACTAGTCATACATCTAGAGTCAAATATAAAATGGGTATATTTATCACTCAATCATGTTTAATCAATCATTGTCGGGTTATCATTTTGCCACCTTTTTCACTATCCAAAGCACCTCTTCAACATTTTGCTCCTTTCCATTTTATCTACTTATTTCCTTTTTCATCATATTTCCTTTTGTTTTCAAGAAGTGTTACATGCCAAACTTTTGAAGTGAAAAGTTGTTAATTATCATTCATTTCCTTTTTTTTAATGAATTAAAGAGAATTGTGATTAGTTTTGTTGATGACGATTGTGTGAGCTCAGTTCTGGTAGCCACTTCCATGATTGAAATAATTATTACAAATGATTTTTTTGGCACTTTCTAGTAATCCCGCAACACCATCAAAATGCAGATATGCTACCAAAATTCATGTAGTGATTGTTTTCATAGACAATTTTGACACGACATTTGTAGGCAGATAAAGACAAATTGAGAAATTCCAGGACATGGGTTTTGTGCAGAATATGGTCATTTAGGCGATGTATCACAATATTGCTTGAAAAATATAAAACAAGGGATGTATGGGCTTGTCTTCTCACATATTTTCTTATGTCATCTTTAGAAATCCAATAGTGATTTGATGTTTTGAATGATTGTGCCTCTTGTGGTCAAATTCAAGCATCTGGGTTTTGTTTAGAATGATGATGAGATGATTTCATGTTCATATAACCACCAAGTTGTATCTCAACAATAGGGTCATGGATTCTCATTCAAACCGTCAGGTAAAAACGAATTCAAAGAGCCAAAGCAAAATAGATTGGGTAATAGTTCGAAGTAAGATAATGGTTGAGCGATCTTGCATGAAATTGGTGACAAAAGATTAAAATCCAGCTTCCCATGATTGAATCAAAATGATGAAGGTTATTCTCATACATTTTATGTCATGAGAATATTATGCAATCAAATCACATTTTATCTTTCAACATTGATTGGCCCAATTTGTAAAAAACGT
>JZKD02S1674087.1:284317-315018 GCA_000966675.3 Picea glauca | reverse complement strand
TCATTGTAATCTTCTTCTTGCGAATGCGCGCAACCGTCACATCTCTTCTCATAGATAAGCCACCACCATTCCAGCAAGCTTGTTTTCATTGCATTTTATAGGTTCAGCTTATTTCGTTATTGAATAGAACACCAATTTTACTGTATCTCTGTTATTTTGTGTTAAGCACTTGTTAATAATCTGTATTCATTTTGTTTTACTCATAAAATCTGGATCAGTGGTATCAGAGCAGTCTGCTCCTTGTCGTCTTAATGCATGTCCCCAACGAGGCCGGAGTACAAAGAGTTGGGTCTCGAGCTTGTTTCTCTTGAGGACAGAAGCTCTCGCACGCCCAAGCAACCTCTCATGGAAAGAGAAAATAAAGATGACGGGACATGAGATCCTTTCAAACTTTTGATTGAGGAAGCCCTCACACAACAGAGGAATGAGATGATGGATAGTTTCGTGCAAATCCTTCGGTGACTTCCAACAGGCGACGCATCTTCTTCGAACGAAGGTGTCGCCCCCTTCAAGGTACAAATAAACTTCAATATTACTATATTTGAAGGTTAGATAGATGCAGATGTTGTAGACAAGTGGTTGAATCTAATAGAAGGTTATTTTTCTATCCATAACTTTTTGAATAGAGAAAAGATTACTTTTGCACTCCTCAAAGTCATTCCCCATGTCAAAGATTGGTGGGAAACCTTCTGTGAGAAAAAGGAAACAGAGGAAACCTCATTATTTTCAGTCACAACCACCTGGGAAACCTTCGGGGATGTTATTAAGGAACAATACTCCCATGTCGGAAGTTACGACAACTTGTATACCAAATGGACCACACTGCGGCAAGAAAGAGACCAAGCAGTGCCAGATTTCACAAATATCTTCCATACCTTGCTCACCAAGTTGGGTATCAAAGATTCAGAATGACATATGGTGCTCAAGTATCACGGTGCTCTACATAGATACATCCAGACCAAAATGAAATTTCTGGACATCTCATCCTTGGGCGCGGACTACCGATATGCCGTCAAAATCAAGCAGAAGCTCAAACAAAAGACGTGGCAATTTGGGCCTGGGAACCCCGAACAAAAAAATCCAAGAAAGGGCGGCCCCAACCCATAGAACAAGGGACAGAGAAAATACGGACAGTATTAGGACTATCAGTCCAAGCCACGAGCAAAGAAGGACACTGGAAAGACAAAGAAAGATACCGGGAAGTGGTGTGACTTCCATAAGAACCCTTGAAATAACACCGCTGACTGCCGCTCAAAATAGTTGCTGGTGGACAAAGTGAAAGCCTCTGAATCAGATGAGGATTTTGACTCTGAGCCAGAACCAAAAAGGGGAAGACGAATCATTGATGCGGAACCCAGTGCCACCGTTACTACCACCAAGCTCCAGCCTGGTGAACCAGATGAGCCAGAAGAAGGAGAGCACCTCTTCCATTCACATATGTGGGTAAAAGGCACCCCGTTGCACTTCATTATTGATAGAGGTAGCCAGAAGAACCTCATCTCAGCAAAGGTCATCAAGCGGCTGGCCCTGCCAACAACGTCGCACCCACAACCCTACACCATTGGATGGCTCTGCCAAGGAAGCGATCTCCACGTCAGCCAACAGTGTTGACTGTCATACAACATCCATCCCTTCAAAGACGAGGTATTATGTGTTGTTTCTCCTCTCAAATTTTGTGATGTTCTTTTGGGCCAACCTTATTTATGGAAACATCATGTTGTATATGAATCTAGGCCTCGTAGTGTTATTATTACTTTGAATAGGAAGTTGTACAGGATACCCAAGTTAGTCCCACCTAGTGTTATTTCCTTGATCTCTACTAAGCAATGCAGGAAGGTCATCTCTCAGATGGGGAATTTGATCTTCTTCGTGATTCGCTCTCAGCCTAAGAGAAATATCGCAACAACATCCAGGGTATCTACAACCAACCTCTCCACACAACAGAAGAAATAATACTCATATATCTTCTCCTCACCTACAGGGGTACCTCTGCACTGCCAGGTCAAGCCCCCCATCGATCTAACCCCTAGCGCACCGCTTCCCAATGGGCCAGTCTATTGTCACTCTTTGTTAGAGAATGAGGAGATCAAGCGACAAATCCAACAACTGCTCCACAAGGGGCACATTCACCCCATCTCATCACCTTGCAGGAGCCCAATCGTGCTGGTACAGAAGAAAGATGGAACCTAGCAATTCTATATTGATTACCGGGCTCTGAATAAAATCACAGTCAGAAACTGGTACCCGATTCCCCGAATCGATGACCTCCTTGATCAACTCACGAGGGCCAAATACTTCAGTAAGATTGATCTGAAGTCTGGCTACCACTAGGTCCCGATAGAACAGACAGATGTATGGAAGACTACCTTAAAGTCAAAGGAATGCTTTTTTGAATGGTTGGTCATGCCCTTTGGTTTGAAAAATGCTCCAGCCACTTTCATGAGGATGATGGACAATATCCTGCGACCATTCACCAATAATTTTGTAGTGGTGTATCTGGATGACATTCTAATTTACAACAAGACTTGGGCCGAACACTTGCAACATATTCAGTAGGTTCTGCACACCCTGCGACAGCACAAGCTATACGACAACTTGGAAAAATGCTCCTTCGGCATGGACAGGGTCCATTACCTGGGATACATCATTGATCAGCATGGAGTACATGTGGATCCAGCCAAGATCCAAGTCATCCATGAATGGACAGCCCCAACAACACTCACTGAGCTTTAGAGCTTCTTGGGCCTTGCCAATTTCTATCGCAGGTTCATCCTGGGATTCTCCCATATTGCATGGGCCCTCAGCCAAATAAACAGGGGTGGTGGTAAGGAACAATTTGTGTGGGGCCGGTCCAAACAACAAGCATTCAATGATTTGAAGCAACACTTATGCTCAACCTCAGTACTTTCACTACCAGACCTGCAACATCCCTTTGAGATCGAGACAAATGCTTTAGACTATGTTGTGGGCATCGTTCTCACTCAGCACGGCCACCCTGTGGCCTATCATAGTGAGACACTGTCATATACTGTCCATAAGTACCCTACTTACGACAAAGAAATGTACTCCATTGTGCAAGCCTACCGCTAGTAGAGACATTACATTCTTGGGAAGGAGACAGTCATCCACATTAATCACAAGCCACTGTCGTTCATGCAGACACAGGGAAAATTACAAAATGACCACCATCAAAAGTGATCCACATACTTGCAGCAATTCCACCTCAACATCAAGTATAAAATAGGAAGTGCCAATCACGTCACTGATTGCCTCAGCAGACCGCCAATCGCGACACTCACCACGGTGCTAGAATCTTATGACGATGAGACATATGGATGGCCCCAACTCTATGAGACAGACCCTGACTTCACCACCACCTACCAAATGTTGGGTGCAAACACATCTTCAATAATTTCCATCTTTAGGATGGGTTGTTGTGTTGTCTAGGGCATATCTGTGTTCCATCAGGTGAGCGAGCGATGTTGATCTAGGAAGCCCACTAGAGTCGGGTGGCAGGACACTTTGGCGTTGAAAAGACAGTGGTGATGCTACAGAAACATTTCTACTGGCTGAAACTTTGACAGGAGGTCAGCAAGTATATCAGGTCTTGCACTACCTGCACTATTGCCAAACCGACCACTAAGAAACAGGGCATGTACACCACTCTTCCTACTCCTGACAGACCATGGAATTCCATCTCAATGGATTACATGTCGGGCCTCTCGTCCACCAAGAGGGGAAATGACTGTGTTTTTGTGGTTGTTGATCGCTTTTCTAAGATGGCGATTCTGGTTGCCTACAAGAAGAGAATCACAACAGAGGTCATTGCCAAGCTCTTCTTTGAACGAGTATGGGTACATTTTGGAATCCCACAAACCATTGTCTCAGATTGGAATAGTAGATTTCTTAGCACATTCTGGTCGAGCCTCTAGTCACTGTTGGACACCAAGCTCACCAAATCCACAGCCTTCCACCCTCAGACAAATGGCCAAACCGAGGTTGTAAATCGAATGATTGTGCATATCCTTCACATGTATAATTCAAAGCACCATCGCACATGGGATGAGAGTCTTCCCTATGTCAAAAATAGCTACAATCGAGCCCTGCATAGCTGAATCAGACACAACCCCTTTCAGGTGGGGTTGGGATTCCAACCATTGGGTCCCATAGATGTTACACTTCCCCTTGTAGTCACCTCGACCTACTCATCTTATACTCCACCTGAAGCTGACAAAGCCACCCGGTTCATTGAGAGGATCCAGCACATCCGCCAACAGGTTCAGGATATCCTACAGAAGTCCAATGACAAGTACAAACAACACCATGATCAACATCGGGTGCCACATAAGTTCCAGGTGGGCGACAATGTTTGGTTGCACTTGCAGAAAGAACGCCTTACAGGACCCCATCGAAAGATTTTCCCACTCCGTTATGGGCCATACACTATCACCAAGGCCATGGGGGGTAATTCTTTTGAGCTCAATATTCCTCCTTTCTTTGGCCTTCACCCAGTGTTCAACGTGGATCTTCTTCGCCCTTATTTCCCACCATTATTGGACACCTCAGAAGTAGAAGAATAGCTGACACCAACAGAGCTCAACCTCGACTACATACAAAAGGCATCCAATGATCAGATTGTGGACACATAGATCAAGGGCACTCGACAACAAAGGATCCAACTTTATCGAGTTGTCAAAGCAAGGCAACTCCTGCACTAAGGCAAGTGGCTCACCTGGGGCCAAATTCAGCAGAAGTTTCCTCATCTAATGGGGGACCTCAACGCAATGGAGACCATTTCTTCCTAAGGAGGGAGGATTGATCCAGATGGATATCAGTGGCCACCCACCTTTTCCAACTGGCTCAAAACAGTTTTCTGACAATTTTGGCAATTTACTATTTTTAGCAGTTTTAACTTCCGGGGCCATTTTGAGGGCCTAAATGAAGGTTTTTCAGGATATATCTCATCAATAATAGCCAAAGGAATGATTGAGCCTCCAAAATGAATCTCCTCGATGATACCTTTCCAACGGGCTATCACACACCTAAAACGGAGATCGTATGCAAAAGTTATGACCCCAGGAACTTGATGTACTTACTTACCCAAACGGGGCCCACATGACTTTTGGCGCTTCATCTCCTAGGGTTAGGTTTTTGGATGTCTAGGGTTTTTTCATTCTTTTTTATTGTAAAAATTCCTTCAGAGCCTCATTGTAATCTTCTTCTTGCGAATGCGCACAACCGTCACATCTCTTCTCAGAGATAAGCCACCACCATTCCAACAAGCTTGTTTCCGCTGCATTTTACAGTTTCAACTTATTTCGTTATTGAATAGAAAACCAGTTTTACTGTATCTCTATTATTTTGTGTTAATTACCTATTAATAATTTGTATTCATTTCGTTTTACTCATAAAATCCGGATCAGAAGTCAACATAACAAATGAGTGGGTTACATAGTTCACCAAGGAAAAAAATTACCATGAAATTATGAAAGGATGGTGGGTGGGAGAAAAACCATTCAAATCATGATAGAATGGCATACACATATGAATCCCATACAAGTACACAATTGCATTAATAAGTAGGATGTATAGTGAGAAGGTTGCAACACTCTTCAAACAGATTTGGTCCTATTGTTATACCACGCAGTGAAAAATGGAAATATATTTAACTAGTCGACAATCCTATCCACAAGCATGAGAGATGCCATTTCAAGGGAAAGGTATCACACTCTAGAAATTCCCCCAAAATTCTTCATGCCCCCATATCTATTTGACGTGGTGTGTGATGAAAACAATTTCCCAAGGATGGAATGGAAATAGTAGCCAAGTGTCTGATCAATTATTGTTTATTGTCAATATATATGGGAACATAGGTACATGAGAAACTTCACATAGATTTGTGACTATTTCATAGCCCCCACATGTACACTTATCTTTTTCAATCCAATTCCATGTATGACAAAAGAGACCATGCAAGTGGTTGGTACACTTTGATATTGGTATATAATGGATAACTATATGTACATTAGAGTATCCAAAGCCACCAAGCCTCCACACCTATTGCTTAGATTCATGCTAGACAGATTGGTAGTTCACGAATAACCTATCAACCTTACCTATTTTCATTTAAGGCATTGGTCAACAAAGAAAATAAATTTGTGTGGCCTCCTCTTCCTCTATACATATGATCATATGGCATAAATAATTTCAAGTCTGCTAATATAGAGGGTGAAGCCTTAACAACATATCACTTCAATAAAGAGAGATTTAGAAGGAATCACCCCCTCAATGTGGTGGCACAACATTCTTCAATGATAAAATACCCATGCCCATACAAACTTGATGTCTGGAAAGAAGAATAAATTTATAGAAGAACTAGGTCCTATGAGGAAGTACTTGTAAGAATTGGTGACATGAGAAAAGTACAGAAAGAAAAAAAAATACATGATGAGGAAAATAGGAAGGTAGAATATGAATCTAGAGCTAAGGAATTAGGGAAATAAAATAAAAAGAAAGAGGATGAAGATTCCAAGCCCAAATTAGAGGTAGAAGAGAAGGGAGAGTAAAAGAAAGAGTAGGAGGTAGGGGAAATATAGAGAGAACAATCAAAGGAAGATAAAAAATAATTAAAAGACGCAAAATATGAAAGAAGAATGGAATAAGACAAGAAAAGGAGGATAGATGAAGACAATAATAAAAAATGAGAAGATGAAAATGAGTGGAGAAAGATATAAGAAATACAACAAAAGGAAGTAGAGGAGTAGAAGTTGAAAAAATACCAATTTGTGGTCCAATTGCAACAACCAAACGAACATAAAATTTAGGATGTGAAAACCTATGCACATATATGAATATCATGTGAATCCATTAGACAATTTAATTCTCATTGAAGGGCACTTACTATCATTCAGTCACATAGATTTGCAATAGTTAACATGGTCAAAATCACCCTCCGAATAGGTGGCAAGTTTGGAACTATTCAAATTTGATAAGAAAACCCAAAAGGTAATCAAATAGGCCCATAGAAAGAGGAAGCTGAATAAATGCCATGATTTGGTCATCTCCACTGAGGTTACCATCACCAATATCACATAGACCGATCCAATTGTGATTTCCACCATTGGAGTTGCTTTCTCAAAATCTATCGTGTTCATTGTCTAGAAACCAAATAATGAGCAATCTAAAAGTAAGAGAAAGGTAGACCTCTTGGACAATGAGGTGGCATATTATAAGGAAACTACAGGTAAATGAACTCAACTTGTAGCATATGTGTCCAAATTGAAAAATGAATTAAATGTTGTATTGAGAAAAAATTATAAAAGAGCATAGATATTTCAAAATCCCTATTGTGAGCTTGCTAATATATATTATCAGACTTATTAGTGGACGATAGATCGACAAAATCTACAAATTTAGTTTGAGTCACTCATCATATGGAAAACTGAGATGGGAAACATCTAATTAAAACTCCCTCTACTACCCACTAGTCAAATGCTCAACATGGAGATTGCGTTAAATGCTTAGTGTAACATCCCTGACCATCAACCCTTATTGTCGGGAAACGCTACTACGCGTAAAAAATCCTCAAACTTAGATAATATGCATTTACATGAAGTTAAATGAATTAACATAGAGTAAACATATAATTACTACTAATATACAAAATTTATGGAATTAACAGTAAATATCATTGCAACGAAATACATGATAACATTTCAAAACACAGACATGCATCACATATAAATTAAGTACAAAATTAACGCTTATCTTTTGAATTGGCGTAACACCACCAACTGCATCAAGACCTTCCATGAACCTCCCAGCCTTAGACTACGCTGCTCATCACTCTCAGCATTAGGTCACCCCTGAGCTGGGACTAAGTTCCACTGGGCAAGGGAATCCTAGCTTAGACAAGGTTAACGAAAGACACACAGTTTATGATGAATGATTCTCTCCCAAGCGCCACTTATACCCACTGCTCACAGAGTCTCATTCCCCACATGCCTATCCAAACCCATGAGTATACACCTTCACTGTCACCAAGACATTCCTTCGGCTGTTAAACCTCCCTTGCCTTGGGCTTCAGCAACAGGACGGACCAAAATTATCTGAGCTCTGTGGTAGCTACATGACCCCTTCCAGGAGTTCTCACTTCCTCTGTGCACTCTCTCACCTGGAGAGAGTTTCTCACAGGCCTGACAACCTGCTTCTTCAACCACAACCACCTCTCTCACCTGGAGAGAGTGTTGCACACAAGCCTGACAGACTGCTTCTTCAACTTCATTCCAGTACAAGGAGGACAACAAGGCTCAGTGAGGAATGGATGATGGTATCCAATCACACTCAGCCAAGGGACTGTGTGGCCACAGTAGCCCACCATCTATAACACACATGACATAGGAAATTATGGTATTCTCAAGTTTCAAAGACGATAACAACCCATACGGTTAAGCACAAACTCGGATTTGCAGAATGGATAAACTGGGTTCACAGGACACACAGGAGACATGGCTCCCTCCATGGGTTTTGCCACTGGTTTTTAGGGTGCGTGACAGGAAAATTATGCATAGGTCGATGATGGAGACCAGATGTAGATACTGGACGAAATTCATGGGAATACACCATTCAATCACAGAGGTCTCATGGTTTCAGTTTTCAGATCTGTGTGAGGTATGCAGCAATCAAACGCTAACTCCCCACAGTTCAAACATCGGATGACATAATGGAGGACGAACCCCCTCACAGCTCAATTATTGGGTTAAATTTCATGTGCCTAGGCCGACACCTGTCGCCCATGAAGCTGCATGCACTTCGTCAAGTATGTGTTCCATTTTGCACACATTGGAGCTACATACGTTGCCTCTCCCAGGACTTAGGAAAAAAAAAACATACCTTTCAGACCACTTTGGAATAATAATAAATTATTATTCTTAAGGACTTAAGCCCTCAAGCTTAGCCCCTCTTCCTACCTCTCAGCCCCCTCTGCCTTACCCATTATGTGGAAGCTTAGTCCCCCATCACTCTTTCTTTGTGGTTGGTCGACACACGATGATGTTTATATTATATTAATGATCTGCATAATTACATATTCCAAATCAGGTTCTTGGCCTTAATACTTAGGCTCTCTGACCTAATAAACACATAAGCCACCATCTTATCAATACTTGGCTCACCAACCAACAAAACATGATATAGAATTCATATACATGATTTACAATTCATAAACATGATTACGACAGGCCTCGTCCTTGGGGATATTACAATCCCCTCCCCTTATTGTTGCATTGTCCTTAGTGCAACTTTCACACAGCATCAACAATATTTTTAAAATATTCAAAAAGATGTGGGTATTCTACCTGCATAACATCCTCATGCTCCCATGTCATGTCCTCATGACCATACTAGGTCCACTGGACCTTTACAAGCCCTATGGCTCGATTCCGGAGTTGTTTTCTTTTCTGGTCTAATATGTGCACATGATGCACTTGCAGGACACCTTCTTGCTCCACCTGAATCACATTCCAATCAATTACATGAATATCATCAGGTATATATTTCTTAAGAAATGAAACATGAAATAAATTATGTATGGTCATGGATGCAGGTAATCAAAGAATATATGCAACTGGCCCAATCCTTTCTAGGATTTCAAATGGCCCACAAAATTTGGATGCCAACTTGGCACAGTTTCCTAGCTTCAGGGAACTTCTATTGGATTTTTTTTTTCAGGAAAACATGATCGCCTACTTTAAACTCTCTCTAGATTATGTTCTTATCAACATAAATTTTCTTTCTATCTTGGGCATCCTTTAAATTCTGATTAATTTTTAGCATTTGTTCCTCCATTTCCTTGAGCAACTCTGGCCCAACTATTTCCCTATCAGCTAGATTATCCCAGCTTAGTGGGGTATTGCACTTTATGCCATAAAGTGCTTCAAATGGGCTCATCTTCAACGATGCTTGATACCCATTATTGTAGGCGTATTCTACCAAGAGCAGGTAGTCTTCCCATTTCGATGGTTTGTCCATCACATACATCCTTAGTGTGTCTTTTATTACTCTGTTCACCCTCTATGTCTGCCCATCAGACTCAGGATGATAAGTTGTGCTAAAGTTCAAATTAGCAAAATTGAATCAAATGAAATGGAATGAAATGGGAATCTTTCGTAATCTTGTCCACCACCACCATAATTAAATCATGCCACTTGCATGTTCTGGGAAATCCCATGATGAAATCCATTGTCGCTACTTCCCACTTCCACTCAGGAATGGGTAAAGGTTGCAGCAACCCTTCTGGGTGTATGTGCTCAAATTTAACCTTATGGCACTCCATACATCTGGTGATGTATTCAGAAATATATTTCTTCATACCTGGCCAAAAGTAACGGCTCTTGACTGCTTCCACAATTTGTTGATATCCAGGGTGCCCTGCATAAGGCACATTGTGCATTTCATGCAAAATCGCAAGTTTCAAATCATGTACCTTAGGTACATAAATTTTGTTCTTTTACATAAGTGTTCTGCCAGTTTCCAAATTATAATTCTCCACTTTCTGTGGCATCTTACCTTGTTGTAGCTTTGCTACCAAATCCCTGTACTGCAAATCTGTATTTGCAGCCTCTAAAATTCTGCTTTTAATATCAGTTCGGTACATGTTAATGGTTGTAGCATGTAATTTGTGTACTCTCTTGCTGAGTGCATTAGCCACTTTGTTCTCCTTCCCTTTGATATGCTTGATATCAAAATCATATTCACAGAGAAACTCCAGCCACCTACTATGTCTAGCATTCAAGGTTGGTTGATCAAACAAATACGTCAGACTGTTATGGTATGTTCTTAGTTCAAACTTCTTTCCCATGAGGTAATGTATCCATTTCTTTAGAGCGTGTACTATGGTTGCCAACTCCAAATCGTGAGTTTCATAGTTCCTTTCGTGATCTTTCAAGTTTCTGGATTCATAACAAATTACGAATCCATTCTGACTGAGGACTCCTCCCAGTCCTTCTTTGCATGCATCTTTGAACACCACAAAATCTTCATTTGGATCTGCGATCCTCAGGATTGGAGCACTGGTTAACAGTTGCTTCAATTGCTGGAAGCTTCTCTCACAATCCTCTGTCCACTGAAACTTATTCTCCTTCCTTTGCAAGGAAGTGATAGGGTGATCTATCCTCAAGAACCATGCGATAAAACTTCTATAATAACCAGCTAGACCCATAAAGGATCTTACTTCTGTCACGTTCTTTGGCGCTGACCATTCTATGATCACCTCAATATTCTCAGGATCTACAGCTATCCCTTCCTTCGAAATAATATGCCCCAAGTAATGGATCTTCTCCTTATACAAGGAGCACTTGCTCAACTTGGCATGAAATTGGTGCTCTCTTAGCACCTGCAACACCATCCTAAGATGTTGTTCATTCTCTTCCTCTGACTTGGAATACACCAGAATGTCATCCAGGAAGATTATAACGGATTTGTATAGATAGTCCCTAAATACACCATTCATCAGGCACATAAAAACAACGGGTGCATTTTACAGCCCAAACGACACCACTGTGAACTCGTAATGACCATACCTTGTTCTAAAGGTGGTCTTGCTGATGTATTCATCCTTTATCCTTACCTGGTGATATCCTGACCTGAGATCTATCTTCGAAAATATCTTTGTGTCCTTCAACTGATCGAAGAGGTCATCAATCCTCGACCAAGGATATTTGTTCTTTACAATTACTTTGTTCAATTGTCTAAAATCAATACACAATATCAACATCCTGTCCTTATTCTTCATGAACAGGACTGGGGCTCCTGAAGGTGAAACACTTGGGCATATGTACCCCTTCTTCAGAAGCTCTTCAAGCTACAATTACAAATCTTTCAGCTCTGGGTACTCATTTTGTAAGGAGATTTCGACACTGGAGCTTCTCCAGGCATCAAGTTTACAAAGAAGTCAATATCTCTCTTCAGAGGTAATCCTAGTACCTCCTGGAATACATCTTCAAACTCCTTTAGTACCGCATGATATCCAATATTTGAGACCTCATCCTTAGATGCTTCCTCCACATGGGTTGCAAATAATTTATAGCCTTTTATGTAGCACTTCTTCAGTTGCATTGTTGAGATTTCTATGATAGAAACAACTATGGAAATTCCTTGGACTATTTTCCGATTTCCTTCCTCATCCAGGCAAGGGAATACCTTGCTACGACAATCCAATATGGCATGGTGTTGGTCCAACTAGGCCATCCCAATTAGACAATCATAAGATCCTAAAGGTAGAATATCCAATTCAACCTTTGTTCTCAGTCCATTCATGTCCATAGGACATGACTTGACCAATTTAGTGACTTTCCTCTTGGTTCCTATAGCCAGCTGCACTAACCAAGACTTTTCATGTTGGATTCTCAACAATTGCAAACTTTCCACCACTTTAGAATCTATATAACTATGGCTAGCCCCTGAATCAATTAAAATAGTAAAGGCATGGTTGTTGATCATACCTTCTACTTCAATCATGTGTGACTGATATTCAAATTTTTTGTTGTCTAGGGATGCGTAGATCCTTGGCATTCTACTGCCCATGTCCTCCACTATTTCAACTTGTTGAACATTGTGGACAACTCTCGCTTTATCATTTCGGTGGGGGAAATATTTTTACCTATGGTTCCCTTTACAACCCCAACATTCCATAGGTGGAGGTCTTGGCATTTTCCACCTACTTCAACCTTCCTGGGCTCTCTAAAAGATGGTTTTCCTTGAGGACTGTTTCTAAAAAAGGGTGGCTTAGTTCCCTTCTTCCTCTGATTCATCTTGAATTTCTTCTTTTCTTCCCAAGCCTTCTGAAAAGTAGGCTTCTCTCTTTGCTACTCATATAAGAATTTCACTCTTCTTATCGTTTCTTCCATAGTTTTTGGGTCATCATACTAGATCTTGTCCCCAATGGAAAGTGGCAGTCCACTCAGATACCTTTGAATCTTGACAGTCTCATCCTTGATGAACAGAACATACTTCAATTATTCCAAAAACCTTCATTTGTATTCATCAATGGTCATGCTGCACAACTTGAGTTCAAAGAAATCTTTCATCTTTCTGTCATAGTATCTTTTAGCCAAGTATTTATTCTCGAAATATATCTTGAATTCTTTCCAAGTGATATCTTTCTCTCTAATGTGTTGCACCTGCAGAAGCTGATCCCACCACATGGATGCCTTTCCTTTCAGTTGATACATTGCAATTCTTCCTTCTGCATGAGAGGAATAATTTTGTAGTTGGAAATATTTCCTCATGCCAAGCAACCATGTCTCGGTATCTTCCTCCTTCTTATGTTCTCCATCAAACGTTGGAGTCTTAATCTTGTTCATTTCTCCCTTCAGTTCATCCACTCCATATCTCTTGTCCTTTCTGGTAGGAGATGGGCTTGAACTACTGTGTGCCCTCCTCTTGGAGCAACCTTGGGAGTGATGATGGTGTTTACCAACACTCATTGATCTTCTTCGCTCAGAAGTCGGGTGACTCCCGGTTTTTCTCGAGTATCTCTCCTAGTCCAACTTATTTTCTATTCTCTCCAGACTCTTCATCATCTTTAAGTTGAATTCACCTTGTTTATCTTGATCTTTCCTGAGATTTCTTCTATCTGTTCGGTGAGTTTGGGAATCTTTCTTCAATTTTTCAATGATTTTAATCATATGACCTTCCTTATCTATCTCTTCTCCATGCCCATTGGAGTTCGACCCTTCAACTCCCTTTAGCTTCATTTTCTGTACTGGAAGCATTCTATATCTCCTCAATTTCTTTGCACTCAGTGTCAAATCTAATGGGTTCTGGCACTCACTAAACTTTTGTAAACACAATGTGCTGACAATCGGAATTTGCCAAGCCATCATTCCATAACAATTCCTCTACATTCATAAACAAATTTGATTCAAGAAAAATGTTCAAATTTCACGAATTTTCTGAGTTGTGCTTAGCTCTATAACAATCCTTTGGGAATTAGCCCCTTCTCTCTCAGTACCCAACCCACGTGATCGCGGGTCATGACCACTCGCCTAACAAAAAGGGTGCTTCATGACTTCGCGTTTTAGGAGGTTTCAAAGCACTTCACAACAAATTCTCGAATTTCATACTAACAAAATCATGACATAGGGAAGATCAACCATCCATGTCTACCCAACATCCAATGACTGACACACGTTGTGGAACCTTAGGCATCTGAGTTCCGATACTTTTGGACTTCAGAAGATTTCACATTCGCACACCCCGAACACTTCCACGTCACCTTAGGTGACATCATTACCTTACATCACTTAACATTTTCCTAATTGCAGGGGCATGCAATGGTGGTTTTGGAGTAACCCTCCCTTCATCCCAAAATTCTCCTAACTCTGACACGTAACCCCTTAGTGAAACCACGGTTTGGATTGCGGGACCTCCTTGGATAATTATCTTTCGTGCAACTTGGGTCCCCGCAATGTCTATTGGTCGTTGATCTTGATGTATCATGATCAATGCCACTGTGGGTACTCCGACCCTTAACTACGTTACGTAAACTTGGGCCCTACTAAACCTTCTCACATAGGATGCCACATGGTGGAATACTCGCGATGTCATCGGACCCCACCATGTCTACTCTTTCCTTTCGGAACATTGGGCTTCGAGAGTTTGTGCAACAACACATCCCATTCTCCTGACAGCCAAACTCTCGAAATTACAATCTTCCCTTCTTCTTGATCCAATGGTCAAGCTATTTCTCCATATCTATGGTATAGATCTCCCTCAGGACTTCCGGGTTTCGGGCGTTTATGCCTCCGCGCACCCCGCTTCTCCCGATTACCGAACTCCAAAGGGATTCCAAGATAACCCTCCTGTACCTTCTCCAGATCTGACGGTCATACTAAATTTCCCTTCCGTACGAACAAATCCTACAGCTCCAACACCCTAAGTGTTGAGTGCTCTCTCTCTCTATGGTCAAATACCATGCCGACTACAGTTTTATTCTACCGCTACTCCTTCTGAGCTTTGTAACATGACCAAGTAACCTCTTGGCACTCAGAAACATTCTGAGGTCCAAAATTAGTCCTCCCGACATAATTTCCTCTCAAAACCTTGGGTCCAAAGACCACTTATTCGGCCCATCCAGGCTCAGTGTTGAAAACCTGGATCTAATACCATACTGTAACGTCCCCAGACATCAACCCTTACTGTCGGGAAATGCTACTACGTGGAAAACATTCTCAAACTTAGATAATATACATTTACATGAAGTTAAATGGCTTAACACAGAGTAAACATATAATTACTCCTATCATACATAATTTATGGAATTAACAGTAAATATCATTGCAACGAAATACATGATAACATTTCAAGACACAGACATGCATCACATATAAATTAAGTACAGAATTAACACTTATCTTTTAAACTAGCGTAACACCACCAACTGCGTGCAGACCTTCCACGAACCTCCCAGCCTTATACTGCAATTCTCATCACTCTCAGCAGTAGGTCACCCACGAGTTGGGACTAAGCTCCACCGAGCAAGGGAATATTAGGCTAGACAAGGTCAATGGAAGACACACAGTTTATGAGGAAGGATTCTCTCACAGGAGCCACTTATGCCCATTTCTCATAGACTCTCATTCCCCACATGCCTGTCCCACCCTAGGAGTATACACCTTCACTATCACCAAGACAATCCTTCAGCTGCTAAACCTCCCTTGCCTTGGGATTCAGCAACAGGCCAGACCAAAATTCTCTAATCTCTGTGGTAGCTAGAGGATCCCTTCCAAGAGTTCTGACTTCCTCTGTGCACTCTCTCACCTAGAGAGAATCACTCAGAAGCCTTACAACCTACTTCTTCAACCACAACCAAATCTCTCACCTAGAGAGAGTGTTGCACATGGGCCTGACAACCTGCTTCTTTAGCTCTGTTCCAACACAAGGAGGACAACAAGGCTCAACAAGGAATGAATGATGGTCTCCAATCACACTCATCCAAGGGACTGTGTGGCCACAAAAACCTACCAACTATAACACACATGGCATAGGCAATTACAGTATGCTCAGGTTTCACAAACGACAGCAACCTAGACAGTTAAGCACGAACTCAGATTTGCAAAATGGATAAACCAGGTTCACAAGACACATAGGAGACATGGCTCCGTCCATGGGGTTTTACACTGGTTTTCATGGTGTGTGATAGGAAAATTATGCTGAGGTCAATGATGGAGACCAGATGCAGAGACTGGACAGAATTCACGGGAATACACCAGTCAATCATAGAGGTCTCATGGTTTCAGTTTTCAAAGGTGTGTGAGGTATGAAACGATCAGACGTTGACTCAACATGGTTCAAAAAAATGACGACAGAATGGAGGATGAACCCCCTCACAGCTTAATTCTTGGGTTAAATTGCATGTGTCTGGGTCGACACCTGTCGCCCATGAAGCTGCATGCACTCCGTCAAGTATGTGTTCCATTTTTCACACATTGGAGCTGCATGTGTTGCCTCTCCTAGGAATTAGGAAAAACAAAGAATACCTTTCACACCACTTTGGAATAATAATAAATTATTATTCCTAAGGACTTAAGCCCTCAATCTTATCCCCTCTTCCTACCTCTTAGCCCCCTCTCCCTTACCCATTATGTGGAAGATTAGTCCCCCATCACTCTTTCTTCGTGGTCGGTCGACACGAAGCGATGTTTATATTATATTAATGATATGCATAATTACATATTCCAAATCAGGTTCCTGGCCTTAATACTTAGGCTCTCCATCCTAATAAACACATCAACCAACAACTTATCAGTACTTGGCTCACCAGCCTACAAAACATGATTTACGATTCATATACATGATTTACAATTCATAAACATGATTACAACAGGGCTCGTCCTTGGGGATATTACACTTAGGTAGCCTCTAGGAAATGGATGCAGGAAGATGTAGATGAGGATTTTTTTAATGGCTAAAGACTATGATGCATAGTAGAGTAGATCACCAACAAATACAACTTGCTAGACTTCAATGCATGTGATGCAGGAGCATCACCGGCAAAGCACAAGTGTGGCATAAATTCTTCAAAAGAGAGAAGTTCTTGAAGTTCTCACCCAGGACAGTGGAAAAGATTCGTTCCAGAGGGAGACGAGTCATTCCAGACCGTTAGAACTCATTAGGTTATGAGCAGGTTAGTCGAGGAGCACTTTGATACTTCGGAGTCGACAAGTTTAGAACCTGATGGAAGGAGGATCGCGAAGTACGAACTCACAATTCAATCTCGACTATTGATCATAGCAGAGTACATGGCAACGAGATCGGAAGTTTGGAGGTTGCAGATGAAAGCCTTCGAGTTTCGCGAAGTCACGAAACCCAAACCCTTGAGGGGCCAACAAATCTGAGGAGACGCGTGGTAGGATTTCGAAATATTGGAGGAGAGTGCTTCGGGAGAAGTTAAGAGAAGGATTTAGGACATTCTTGAAGTTTGAACCATGAAGGGATAGACCCACGGTCATAGCCGTGGTAACTTGCGAAGGAGACCTGTGTTTGTGTGGGTAGAGTTATTTCAGGTGCCCGTGGGAACCCAAGGAGTCGCTACGACTTAGTGTTTTCAAACGATCCAAGATTGAGAGGTCACATAGCCCTTTTGAGGGAAGGGGGTGTTTGCTAGGACTGGTATCAGAGCGGGTACAAAATTTACTTCTCTAAAGAAAGGAGATTAAACTGATATCAGAAGGAGAGATATCAGAAGCGTCAGCACAATGCCACCTAAAAGACATGATGACCCACCCGTAGCCAACAAAGTTATGGAAAGGGAGATGAGAGAAATGTGTGCGAGGATGGATTCCATGGAGACAACGAAAAGGAGAGCACCTGATGCTGGAGACATCAGTGAGGCAGAAATGGAAGAAGTTGAAGTTGAAGAAGCTATAGCCAAGGATGTTGCGGAAGAATGCTTGTTAAGAGCAGTTGTCAAATTGGGTGCTAGAGTGAAGATTGACATCCCTATGTATGAATTAAGTTTAGACACAAAAGAATTGCTTGACTGGATATGAGAAATGGACAAGTATTTCGACTATGAGGATGTCGAAGAGGAAAAAAAGGTAAAGAATGATGTCACTAGGTTGAAAGGACATGCAACACTATGGTGGGATGAACTGTAGGCTGACAGAAGGAGCAAAGGAAAACAAAAAATCAAGAGTTGGGATCAAATTGTAGCGAAATTAAAGGTAAAATTCATACCCAAATATTACCAGATATGTTTGTTCAAGAGGATGCAGAACCTGAGACAGAGAGGGTTGACTGTGAAGGAGTACACAAAAGAGTTCTACAAATTGAACATTAGAGTTAGAGAGAGAGAGAGGGAAGAAGAGAAAGTTTCCAGATATCTTAATGGGTTAAGATATGATATTCAAGATGAGATCACCATGGCGTCAGTCAGGAAAGTAGAGGACGTGTATCAAATGGAACTGAAGGGAGAAGAGAAGTTGACCAGGAAGCATAGTCAACAAAAGAGAGGTCGAAACCTGAACAAAGGCAAAGGAGTTTCCATAGAGAAAGCACAAAAGCCCAAGGATGAAACGGAGAAACCACATAGTCACTCTGAGAGAGGAGGTAGTTCTCGAGGAAGGCAGAGTGGTGGTAGAAGTTATTTTCCCAAAGGAAGAGGAAGAGGCAAAGGAGGAGAGATGAGATGTTATGCTTGTGGGAAAATAGGACATATGTCTTGGGATTGCCCTGAGAGAAAGAAAGGAGGAGAAGCTCACATCTCAGAAGCACAAAAGTGGGATGCTGAGATGGAAGGTGTAGAGGATGGAAGATCCTTGATGATGAAGAAGGTTTTGTTGGGGTCCTATAATTATAGGTAACCCGATTCTTCAGTTTCTATTTGGCATCACCCCCATGATGAAGACATCTGGCTTGTTGGACTCAGTTGATTTTGTTTTCCCCTCCATCTGTTTCGCCTTATCCTTCATCACCCTACCTGATCCTTTGTCACTTTTCTACGCCCTTCATTCCCTCATCCTTCACTTCTGCTCCCCTTCACCATCTTCGTCCCTACATTTGCAATAAACCACCTTAGGATAAAAACATTAGGCTAGAAGTTAGATTAGACTTGTTAATAATAAATTAATTAATTTAAAATTAATAACTAAGTTAGTTTGGGTAAATTTAATACTTAGGTTAGTTTATTAAGTTAAAACATTAACTAAGAAATTAAACTATTAAACATATAAATTAAAAAACACAAAACATAAATTTAATAAAACAAATATAAATTGATTCAAATTAATAAAACATATAAATTAATTAACAAACAATAAAAAAAACATATAAAATAATAAACATACAAGTTAATATACATATTCAAAAATACATAACAAATAAACCAAACATAAAATAAAAAGAAAACAAAAATAAAAAAACAAAACATTAAAACAAAATTAAAAACAAAAACGAAAAATGAAAACACTTAAAACAAAAAAAAAGGTAATAAATAAAACAAAAACTTAATAAATAAAACAAAAAAGTTAAAATGTAATAAATACAACAAAAAAGTCAAAACTTAATCAAACAAAACATAATGTGCACCTTATGCACATATCCCAAGGTAAAAAAAAATCAATGCTCACTAATTAAATCGGACCCCTCTGTGTTTTTCGAGATTTAACGAGGGGGGTCCCATATAAGTGGTATTGGAGGGACACTTGTCACCTCCAGGTTAAATCAACCCCCCCCTCCCAATACCACTTACCACCTCAGGGGAGGTCCGACATACCACTTACCTCTCCAAAACCGCCCTCCCCCAATTTCACAAAACTGTTGTTTTTACAGTTTTGGCTAGTTGTATTCCGAAGAGGATTCCGGGAAAATAGAAATGGATTTTAAAAAACCGAGAGAGGTTTTTGTTCATAACTATATGAAGAGAAAAAACCTCTTTCATATTTCTCACAGGTACCACCAGTTGGGCGACTCGAAGCTATCTTTCCGCCTCATTTTTCAGATTTTTGGTTCTTTCTGTTTCAGTCTTGATTTTGTGAGAGTGTTTCCAGTGACCTGGAGGCGAATTTGGAGAAACCAAAGGAGGCTTTTGTCCAGAAAATACTCATATAAAATAACCTCCTTCATTTTTTTTCCAGGTGTCATCTTTGAAGAGAAACATATGTCTCGGCGTACCCCTATTTTCAGCGGATTCGGTCCAGTTTTCAGTTCAGATCGTTTTGGGATTAACTTGCTATTTTCGGCCAGGAGGATCGAATTCGATCTCTTGAACCTAAGGATTGTGTTTTATTTTATATCCATGTTTGTAATAGGAAAAGAGGTTGGAATTGGAGGGACCATGATTGAACTTTATATCATAGCTCACAGAGCTTTCTGTATTTCATCAATCCAATAATACAGTCACAACAGCTACATGATTCATGTGTCATTTTTGGTGGTGATGTTTTTCTTATTCACTGTAATTTGTTTCCATTGTATTTATTAAGTTACTCATACTCTGAATTATGCAAATAAGTTCAAAGAACATAATTTTTTGAGACATACACTTTGTTTTTGGCTTTGACATAATTGTCAATGTTTTCTTCTCAATGATTAGTTTCAGGATTCTTGATTGCCCTATTATTGCCTAGTCCTCTCATATTTCTCCTCTAAATCCAAAATCAAATTCAAAGAATCCAACAAGTGTGCCTACCTTTCCCTGTAAGGCTGTCTGTAGAATTTTTTTTTGATTGAACTTCAGATTGTGACTCCATTGCCCATGGTTCTTTTTTCTCTGCCCCTACCAATACCAAATCCAAACTCTGAACCCGTTAGCTAGCCTAATATCTATTCAAACAAATCTATATCAAACAGAGAGATCCCCCTCTGATTCATCGAGGGCTATATCCTTGACTCAAATCGGTTTTGATGTTGCCTCTGTGACTGCCTCCACAACCTTGGGAAAATTACAGAGTGATAACAGAATGGTGACCGTACTAGGGAACTTTCCACAGTAGTACACTTCAAATTTCTAGATCTGATCATTGATGGTGGACAGTGACCAGAAACAAGAAGGCTAAGATCATTCACCTGGCAACTCTAATCTCCATATCAGTTTCAATTCGAAGAATCCACTGGAGGAAGGACCTAAAACATGGCAAGGCAACCTAAAAAGATCAGGTATTCGAACTCAAATTGTATCCAAGATATCGTTGGATTTATCTGTAATTGTATTCTCTCCTATTATAATCCAGATCAAGAATTAATTTCTGAAGCTCATAATGATCATGATTGAGATGAAGAACCTCAAAGGTTTCAACCCTTACCTATAGCTCTGGTATACACTCACATATATGTAGATAGTCCAGTAAGGCACAAATCTCATGCTTCATCTCCTCCCGTGGTTGAAATTTTCGTTAACCATCAACCCCTTGCTTTACCTCCTATATCTGCAAAGATCCCAGATAGATACAGCCCCTAGATTTGCCTCCTATTCTCTATGATTTCCCTGCCAATTATAACAATAATATGCCTAGATTTGATGGGGAAAATGTGAATATCACTGCAGAAAAACACATTCAAAATCTTGAGGATTTTCTTGATCTGTTTGAGGTGGAAGAAGATGATGTATGTATCAGGATGTTTTCCCTATCATTGCTAGGTAAAGTTAAATATTGGTTTAAGAATATTCCAACTGCAAGCATTAGCAATTTCCATCAATTTGTGCAAATTTTCCTAGATAGATGGGTGATCATGAGAAATGTCTTTCTCATCCTAGAAGAATATGACCATTTGAAAAGACAGCTAGGGGAGATAGTACAACAGTTTTATGCAAGGTTCAATAAGGTATATCATGCAATGCATGTTGATATAAGGCCACCCCTAGGATCAACTCACTTGCATTACCCATATGCCTTTGATCCTGAGATGGCATTCCAATTAAGAAAAAGGAACACTGCAACACTCGAAGAAATGAAAAAGGTTACAGTTGATGTGGAAGATAACTTGTTGAAACGAAAGGAAAAATTAAGGGAAGAAGAGAAAGATAAAATAGAAGAGGAACAGATGACATCTTAAGAAGTGAAACTAGATGTTCTGGCAAACACTGTAAGAGAGATGATGCAGGAAATTAGTAGCAAAGAGGAAATTGTTGTTCAAGGACCTTATGTCCCATTAATGCCAGAAAGGGAAAGGATCAATGTCCCCAAACACCTTACAGCCCAGCCTTAGTATTCTGAACCACCAAAGGATTAGTTCATGTATTCAATTTACAATACAGTCGAAGAGGAATTTCAAAATCAGAAGATGGAGGAAGATTCTCCTGATATGATATGCATGTTTGATGACATTTCATTCATGGATGATTTACCCAAGTTTGATCTATATGATGAAGATTACATTTAGATGGATTTTCCAAAGAAATCAGTAGCATATTGTTGGGAAGAAGAAAATCATTTGCAATTACAGCAAGACAATCAATCTGTACATGGAAATTATGACAGCAATGATCAAAGTGCAGAAAATCTCAGAGTAAGTGGAAACACTCTACCCTTATGTTTCTCTTCTTTTCAATTTCTGAAAAGAAACTCTAGGCAAGTTGTAAATGGTGAAGATAGAAAATTTTCTGATGCGTTAGTAAAGGACGACATTGATGACATGGGACCTGTTTTAGACCCAAAATCACAGTCATTAATTTCCCTTGACTTTCAAAGTCCAGATGGAAGTTCAGAGCTCGAAAAAAGATTTGAATCAGTGGAATGTAATTATGTACCATTAGATTATAATTCATTTCAAATATTGAAGGAGACTCTTGAACAAATGTTGAAGGATAAATACATAAAAAGTTAGGAAATTTCATTTGAATCAATGCAACAGTCTTGTCAGTCTTTTGAAGATCTAGTAGATGATTTCTTGGACAAATTGTGTTGTCAAAGTCATGGTTCATGGGATAGCTATGAAATTAAAAGAGGCTATGATCAAGATATGATCAGACAATCAGTTACAAGGGTGTGTTCAACAGAAGTATCATTTAAGAACCCATCAAATAATTTGCAGCCATATCATAAATTGCATGAGGATGAAAATAACATAGATACAATGCCAGATCATGTTATTGACTTGGCTGAATTTAAAAATCAAGGAACAAGTCAGTTCTACGTTGATCCTATAGTCACCTATATGGAGAAAATTTTCACTGCAGAACTGCAATCTATCTCTGGCATTACTTTTGTCCTTCGGGATTGTTGAGGTCTCTGTCTGATCCATATTTTATGAGCAGAAAAAAATGACTAGATATTCTTAACAGTCACTTAACACAAAATAACAGAGATATAGTAAAACTAGTTTTCTATTCAGTAAGGAAATAAGCTGAAACTATAAAATGTAGCAGAAACAAGCTTGCTGGAATGGTGGTGGCTTATCTCTGAGAAGAGATGTGATGACTACACTCATTCGCAAGAAGATCATTAAAATCAAGATATGAAGGCCTTTTTACAATAAACAGGAGTGCCAAAAACCCTAGACATCCAAAAACCTAACCCTAGGAGATGAAGCGCCAAAAATCACGTGGGCCCCGTTTGGGTAAGTTAGTACATTAACTTCACAGGGTCGTAACTTTTGCATACGATATTCGTTTTAGGCGTATGATAGCCCGTTAGAAAGGTATATTCAAGATAGGGCCTCAATAATGCCTTCGGGGATCATGAAATTGGGTCAATCCCAAAAAACCTTCATTTAGGCCCTCAAAATGGCCCCAGAAGTTAAAACTGCTAAAAATAGTAAATTGCCAATATTGCCAGAAAACTGTTTTGAGCCAGTTGGAAAAGGTGGGTGGCCACCTATATCCATCTGGATCAATCCTCCCTCCTTAGGAATCAATTGTCTCCATTTCATTGAGTTCCCCCATCAGATGAGGAAATTTCTACTGAATTTGGCCCCGGGTGAGCCACTTGCCTTGGTGCAGGAGCTGCCCTTCCTTGACGACTTGATAAAGATAGATCCTTTGATGTTGAGTGTCCTTGATCTATGTGTCCACAATATGATCATTGGATGCTTGTTGTATGCAGTCAGGGTTGAGCTCTGTTAGTGTCAGTTGCTCTGCTACGTCTGAGGTGTCCAATAATGGTGGGAAATAAGGGTGAAGGAGATCCACCTTGAACATTGGGTGCAGGCCAAGGAAAGGAGGAATGTTGAGCTCAAAATCATTATCTCCCATGACCTTGTTCATGGTATACGACCCATAACGGAGTGGGAAAATCTTCTGATGGGGTCCTATAAGGTGTTCTTTATGCAAGTGAAACCAAACTTTGTCGCCCACCTGAAACTTATGTGGCACCCAATGTTGATCATGGAGCTGCTTGTACTTGTCATTGGAATTCTGTTGGATATCCTAAACCTGTTGGTAGATGTGATGGATTTGCTCAATGAACTGGGTGGCTTTGTCAGCTTCAGTTGGAAGAGGAGATGAGTCGGTCGAGGTGACCGCAAGGGGAAGTGCAACATCTATGGCACCCAATGGTTGGAATCCCAACCCCACCTGAAAGGGGATGTGGCTGGTTGAGCTATGCAGGTATCGGTTGTAGCTATGTTGGACATAGGGAAGGTTCTCATACCATGTGCGAGGGTGATTTGAATTATACATGCGAAGTATATGCACAATCATTTGATTGACGACCTCCGTTTGGCCATCTGTCTGTGGGTGGAAGGCCATGGATTTGGTGAGCTTAGTGTCCAATAGTGACTAGAGCCTCGACCAAAATGTGATGAGGAATCGACTATCTAGATCTGAGAAAATGTTTTATGGGATTCCAAAATGTACCCAGACTCGTTCAAAGAAAAGCTCAGCAGTGGCCTCGGTTGTGATGTTCTTCTTGCAGGCAACCAGAATAGCCATCTTAGAAAAGAGATCAACAACCACAAAAACACAGTCATTTCCTCTCTTGGTGGATAGGAGGCCTGACATGTAGTCCATTGTGATGGATTCCCATGGCCTGTCAGGAGTAGGAAGAGGGGTGTACATGCCCTGTTTCTTAGTGGTTTGTTTGGAAATAACATAGGCAGTGCAGGACTTGATATACTTGTTGACCTCCTGTCGAAGTTTCGGCCAGTAGAAATGTTTTTGTAGAATCACCACTGTCTTTTTGACGTCGAAGTGTCCTCCCACCTGACTATAGTGGGCTTCCCAGATCAGCTTCGCTTGCTCACTTGATGGAACACAGATATGGCCCAGACAAAACAGCAACCCATCCCGAAGATGGAAATTATCAACAACTGCGTTTGCACCTAACATTTGGTAGGTGGTGGCGAAGTTTGGGTCTGTCTCATAGAATTGGGGACATATAGAGGTCTCATGGCCGTAGGATTCTAGTACTATGGTCAGTGTCATGACTGGCGGTATGTTGAGGCAATCAACAACACGATTGATGTTTCTTGTTTTATACTTGATTTTGAGGTGGAATTGCTGCAAGTATGTGGACCACTTTTGATGGTGATCATTCTGCAATTTTCCTTGTGTCTACATGAACTATAGTGGCTTATGATCAGTGTGGATGACTGTCTCCTTCCCAAGAATGTAATGTCTCCACTGCGGGAAGGCTTGCACAATGGAGTACATTTCTTTGTCATAATTAAGTTACTTAAAGACAACATCTGATAGTGTCTCACTATGATAGGCCACGGGGTGGCCGTGCTGAGTGAGAACGGTGCCCACCGCATAGTCTAAATATTTTGTCTCGATCTTAAAGGGTTGTTGTAGGTTTGGTAGTGAAAGTATTGGGGCTTAGCATAAGAGCTACTTCAAATCGTCGAATGCTTGTTGTTGGTACTGGCCCCACGCAAATTTCGCCTTACCACCAACCCGAGTTATTTGGCTAAGGGCCCATGCAATATGAGAGAATCCTAACATGAACCTATGGTAGAAATTGGTAAGGCTTAAGAAGCTCCGAAGCTCAGTGAGTGTGGTTGGGGCTGGCCAGTCATGGATGATTTGGATCTTGGCTGGATCCACATGTACGCCATGCTGATCAATTATGTAGCCCAAGTAATGGACCTTGTCCATGCCGAAGGAGCATTTTTCCAAGTTGGCATATAGCTTGTGCTACCGCAAGGTGTGCAGAACCTACTGAATATGTTGCAAGTGTTTGAACCAAGTCTTGTTGTAAATGATAATGTCATCTAGATACACCACTACAAAATTATTGGTGAATGGTTGCAGGATATCGTCCATCATCCTCATGAAAGTGGCTGGAGAATTTGTCAAACCAAAGGGCATGACCAACCATCCAAAAAGGCCTTCCTTTGACTTGAAGGTAGTTTTCCATACATCTGTCTGTTCTATCGGGACTTGGTGGTAGCCAGACTTCAGATAAATCTTACTAAAGTATTTGTCCCCCATGAGTTGATCAATGAGGTCGTCAATTTGGGGAATCGGGTACCGATTTCTGACTGTGATTTTATTCAAAACTCGGTAATCAATGCAGAGTCGCCAGGTTCCATCTTTCTTTTGTACCAACATGATTGGGCTCCCACAAGTCGATGAGTTGGGACAGATGTGCCCCTTGTGGAGAAGTTCTTGGATCTATCACTTTATCTCCTCATTCTCTAACAGAGAGTGGTGATAGACTGACCCATTGGGCAGCGGTGCACTAGGGGTCAAATCGATGGGGTGCTTGACCTGGAAGTGCAAAGGTACCCTAGTAAGTGAGGAGAATATATCTGAGTATTCTTCCACGACCTTATCTACTTCCTTCTGTTGTGTGGAGAGGTTGGTTGCAAATACCCTGGATGTGGCTGTGATCTTTCTCTTATTCTGAGAATGAATCACGAAGAAGACAAACTTCCCCATCTGAGAGATGACCTTTCTACATTTCTTAGAAGAGATCAAAGAAATAGCACTAGATGGTACTGCATCGGGTATCCTGTACAATTTCATATTCAAAGTAATAATAACACTACGATGCCTAGACTCCTATACAACATAACGTTTCCATAAATAAGGTTGGCCCAAAAGAACATCACAAACTTCGAGAGGAGAAACATCACACAATACCTCATCTTTGAAGGGCTTGATGTCATATGACAGTCGACACTGTTGGCTAATGCGGAGATCACTTCCTTGGCGGAGCCATCCAATGGCATATGGTTGTGGGTGCGGTGTTGTCCGTAGAGCTAGCTTCTTGATGACCTCTACTGAGATGAAGTTCTTCTGGCTACCGTTATCCATGATGAAATGCGGTGGGGTGCCTTTTACCCACATCTACGAATGGAAGAGTCGTTCCCCTTCTTCTGGCTCATCTGGTTCACCAGGCTAGAGCTTGGTGGTGGCAACATTGGCACTGGGTTCCATGTCAATGATCTGTCTTCCCCTTTTTGGTTTTGGCTCAGAGTCTGAAACCACATCTGATTCAAAGGCTTTCACTTCAGCAATCAGTGACTGCTTTGAGCAGCAGTCAGTGGTATTATGCCAAGGGCTCTTATGGAAGTCGCACCACTTCCCGGTATCTTTCTTTTTCTTTCTAGTGTCCTTCTTTTCTTGTGGCTTGGACTGGTTGTCTTGATACTGTCCATATTTTCTCTTTCCTTTATTCTCTGGGTTGGGGCCACCTTTTCCTGGCTTTCGTTGTGAGGGGTTCCCGGGCCCAAATTGTCGCATCTTTTGTTTGAGATTCTGCTCGATTTTGACAGCATATCGGTAGGCCACGCCCAAGGATGAGATGTCCAAAAATTCCATTTCAGTCTGGATGTATCTATGCAAAGCGCTGTGATACTTTAGTACCATATTTCGCTCCGAATCTTTGATACCCATCTTGGTGTGCGAGGTATGAAAGATATTTGTGAAATCTGCCACTACTTGGTCTCTTTCTTGTCGCAGTGTGGTCCATTTGGTATACAAGTCGTCATAACTTCCGACAGGGTAGTATTGTTCCTTGATAGCATCCCTGAAGGAATCCCAAGTGGTCATGACTGTATATAAGGAGGGTTCCTCTGTTTCCTTTTTCTCACAAAAATTTTCCCACCAATCTTTGACATGGGGAATGGCTTTGAGGAGAGCAAAAGTAATCTTTTCTTTATTTGAAAAGTTATGGAAAGAAAAATACCCTTCTAGTAGATTCGACCACTTGTCTACAACATCTGCATCTATCTAAAATTCAAATATAGGAATATCAAAGTTTAATTGTACCTTGAAGGAGGTGGCACCTCCCCTCGAAGAAGATGTGTTGCCTGTTGGTAGCCGTCGAAGGATTTGTGTGAAACTATCCATCATCTCATTCCTTTGTTGCGTGAGGGCTTCCTCAATCAACAGCTTGAAAGGATCTCCTATCCCATCATATTTTTTTATCCTACCATGAGAGGTCGCTTGGGTGTGCAAGAGATTGTATCCTCAAGAGAAACAAGCTTGAGACCCAACTCTTTGTACTCCAACCTCGTTGGGGACATGGATTAAGACGACAAGGAGAAGACTGCTCTTATACCACTGATCTGGATTTTATGAGAAGAACAAAATGAATATAGATTATTAATAGGCACTTAACACAAAATAACAGAGATACAGTAAAATTGTTTTTCTATTCAATAAGGAAATAAGCTGAAACTGTAAAATGCAGCGGAAACAAGCTTGCTGGAATGGTGGTGGCTTATCCCTGAGAAGAGATGTGACGACTACTCTCATTCGCAAGAAGATCATTAGAATCAGGATCCAAAGGAATTTTTATAATAAACAGGAATGCCAAAAACCCTAGACATCCAAAAACCTAACCCTAGGAAATGAAGCACCAAAAGTGATGTGGGCCCTGTTTGGGTAAGTTAGTACATTGACTTCCCAGGGTCGTAACTTTTGCATACAATATTTGTTTTAGGTGTATGATAGCATGTTGGAAAGGTATCATTGAGGAGATTCATTTTTGGGCCTCAATCATGCCTTCAGCCACCATTAGGTTGCATTGATCCCAAAAAATCTTCATTTAGGCCCTCAAAATGGCCCCGGAAGTTAAAACTGCTAAAAATAGTAAATTGTCAAAATTGCCAGAAAATGGTTTTGAGCCAGTTGGAAAAGGTGGGTGGCCATCGATATCCATCTGGATCACTGTCATAAATATCAATCATGTTTTTAGCAGTGGCCATTACACTTTTCATCTTTGAATCTATGGAAAAAAGGTCAAGTTGCCTTTTTTACAGTGCTAACGAGCAGTCAAGCAGTCCATTGGTCTCAACAACTACTTGATTGGCTTCATTGGCATTTTTGTATTATTTGATTTAGCATGATTTTCAATAGTATAGGGTAGGTAGGAGCGTGTGAATAAGCTCAACATTTCAAGCATCTCCTTTTCAGCAGTGTTCATTTTGATTTGGTTTCATTTGAAAGATCAAAACAGATATAGGTTGCAGAATAAGATTTTGGGATCAGCCCAATGAATAAAGAATCGGGTTGCATGTTCAGAGTTCAGTAGTTCTTGACACCTCCTGAAAGAGTTTCCATCCCCAGGCTGAGCCTATGTTGGGGTCCTATAATTATAGGTAACCTGATTCTTTAGTTTCTATTTGGCATCACCCCCGTGATGAAGACATCTGGCTTGCTGGACTTGGTTGATTTCGTTTTCCCCTCCATTTGTTTCACCCGATCCTTCATCACCCTACCTGTTCTTTTGTCACCATGTTGCGCCTTTCATTCCCTCATCCTTCACTTCTACGCCCCTTCACCATCTTCATCCCCACATTTGCAATAAACCACCTTAGGATAAAAACATTAGGTTAGTAGTTAGATTAGACTTGATAATAAATAAATTATTAATTAATTAATTAATAATTAATAACTAAGTTAGTTTGGGTAAATTTAATACTTAGGTTAGTTTATTAAGTTAAAACATTAACTAATAAATTAAACTATTAAACATATAAATTAAAAATCATAAAACATAAACTTAATAAAACAAATATAAACTAATTCAAATTAATAAAACATATAAAATAATTAACAAACAATAAACAAAACATATAAAATAATAAACATACAAGTTAATATACATACTAGCACAGCTGACTCGTGGCTGGAGAACGCCGAAAGGTATCGGCCACTGATAACATTTCCCACAGAGTAAAAACTCTTCAGCCCAGTAAAAATTTCGAGTTAAGTTTAAAAAAATCAACCAAGAGGGTTGTTGAATGAATACAGAACATTTGTTGAATGATATAAACGTGGCCTGTATATATTTTAATTCTTTTTAATCATTTGAACATGGCAATTATGTATTTTTACAATAAATTTATAATGTGATTAGGTAAATGTAAAAAAGTAAGCATGTTAACGGATGCCTTCATAAGTGCAAGGAAGTTATGAACAATAAATCTGACCCAATGATTTTGGAGGACGACTAAGAATATGCTAGCATCTTCAATGCTTAGCCATCAGATTAGAATTTAAGATTAAAAGATCATTAATTGTGCCCATGTCAATAGGTGTACGCCTTTTGGCGTGATTAAAAAGTACATAACAAATAAACCAAATGTAAAATAAAAAGAAAACAAAAGGCAAAAAGCAAAACATTAAAACAAAACAAAATAAAAAACAAAAACGAAAAATGAAAACACGGAAAACAAAAAAGGTAATAAATAAAACAAAAACGTAATAAATAAAACAAAAACGTAATAAAAAAAATAAAAAAATTAAAATGTAATAAATAAAACAAAAAAGTAAAAACATAATTCGCACCTTATGCACATATCCCAAGGTA
>JZKD02S1674087.1:251876-284192 GCA_000966675.3 Picea glauca | reverse complement strand
CTCCAAGTGAAATCAGACCTCTCCTCTCAATACCACTTACCACCTCAGGGGGGGTCCGACATACCACTTACCTCTCCAAAACCGCCCTCCCCCAATTTCACAAAACCACCATTTTTCTAGTTTTGACCAGTTGTCTTCCGAAGTGAATTTTGGGAAAATGGAAACTGATTTTAAAAAAACAAGAGAGGTTTTTGTTTAGAATGGGCTAAAGAACAAAAAAATCTTTCGCATTTCGCACAGGTGCCGCCAGTTGGGAGAATCGAAGCTATCTTTCAGCCTAATTTTTCGGATTTTCAGGCATTTCTGTTTCAGTCCTGATTTTGCGGGAGCTGTTTCGACGAGCTGGAGGCGAATTTGGAAAAAACAAAGGATTTTTTTGTCCAGAACATACTCATATAAAATAACCTCCTTCAGTTTTTTCCTAGGTGTCAGCGTTGAAGAGAAACATATGTCTGAGCATAGCCCTCCTTTCAGCGGATTCGGCCCAGTTTAGATCTTTTTGGGATTGACTTGCTATCTTCGGCCAGGAGGATCAATTTCAATCTCATGAGCCTAAGGATTGTATTTTATTTTATATCCACGTTTGTAATAAGAAAAGAGGTTGGAATGGGAGGGACCATGATTGAACTTTATATCAGAGCTCACAGAGCTTTCTGTATTTCATCAATCCAATAATACAGTCACAGCAACTACAGGATTCATGTGTCATTTTTGGTGGTGATGTTTTTCTTATTAACTGTAATTTGCTTCCATTGTATTTCTTAAGTTATTCATACTCTGAATTATGCAAAGAAGTTCAAAGAACAGAATTTGTTGAGACATACACTATGTTTCTGGATTTGACATAATTGTCAATGTTTTCTTCTCAATGGTTAATTTCAGGATTCTTGATTGCCCTGCTATTTTCTGGTCTTCTCATCTTGCTCCTCTAAATCCAAAATAAAATTCAAAAAATCCAACAAGAGTGTCTACCTTGACCTGTAAGGCTGTCTGTAGAACTTGTTTTTGACTGAACTTTAGATTGGGACTCCATTGCCCATGGTTCCTTTTTCTCTGCCCCTACCAATTCAAAATCCAAACTCTGAACCCATTAGCTAGCCTAATATCTATTCAAACAAATCTATATCAAACAGAGAGATACCTCTATGAGTCATCGAGGGTTAGATCCTTGATTAGAAGTAGTTTTGATGTTGCCTCTGTGGATGCCTCCACAGCCTTGGGAAAATTACACAGTGATAACAGGTTCTTCTAAAGTAAGAGCCATAGATTGAAAGGCCAGCGCAAAGGAACAATTTGTTCAGGACAACCTGCAAAACGAAGGACAGGGTTTGCAAGGTAATAATTGACATAGGGAGCACTGACAACTTAATATCCACAGAATTGGTGGAGAATCTAGAGCTAGACACGACTACACATACGACACCGTATAAAGTCTCATGGTTGCATAAAGGTCATCAAATAACAATCACTCAATAATTCCTTGTTGAATTTAAAATAGGAGGATAGAGAGATGAGATCCTATGTGATGTGATTCCTATGGACGTATGTGATGTTTTATTGGGGAGACCTTAGTAGTATGACATAAATTTTATTCATGATGGGAGGAGAAATACTTACACATAAGAGAAGAATGGTAGGACGCATATGTTGTTGCCGATTGAAGAGAAGAACGTGAAGGATGAAGTCAGCGTGAGCATACTTCTCATGAGTGGGAAGGAACTCCTGAAGGAATTTAAGAAGGAACAAGAGATGCAGTTTGTTGTAGTAAGGAAGCTGAGACTTATACTTACCAATACTTCACTCGAGGATTTGCCTGAGGAAGTTCAAGAGCTACTAGAGAATTTGGATGATATTGTGGTGGATGAGTTGCCAAACTCATTGCCATATATCATAAGCATCATTCATCACATTGACTTGATACCAGGGGAAATCCTACCAAATAAAGCAGCGTATAGATTGACACCTCAAGAGAATGAGGAAGTTAAAAGATAGGTTCAAGATATTTTAGACAAGGGATTGGTCAGGGAAAGCTTGAGTCCATGTGTAGTACCAATTGTATTAAGTCCAAAAAAGTATGGGGGATGGATAATGTTCACAGACTCAAGGGCCATAAACAATATCACCATCATATATAGGTTTCCATTACCAAGGATGGATGACATGATGGATTGTCTAAGTGGAGCTAAATATTTTTCAAAAATAGATTTGAAAAGTGGATATCACCAGATCAGAATGAGGGAAGGTGATCAGTGGAAAACAACATTCAAGACGAATCAGGGGTTGTATGAATGGCTTGTTATTCGGTTTGGCTTAAAAAATGCCCCGAGTACTTTCATGAGGTTAATGAATGAAGTGTTAAAGGATTTCATTGGTAAATTCGTCATTGTATATCTAGATGATATACTGGTATTTAGAAAGACTAAAGGGGAGCACTTAATACATTTAACATTGGTGATGAGGAGGTTACAACAAGAGAAGATGTTGATTAATCTTAAGAAGTCCTCTTTCAAGAAGACATAACTCATATATCTGGGTTTTGTGATTTCTTCAAATGAGTTAAAAATGGATCCCAAAAAGGTGAAAGTGATCAAAGAATGGTCGTCACCGAAGAACATCTTTGAGGTAAGAAGCTTCCATGGATTAGCAAGTTTCTGTCAGAAGTTCATCAGAAATTTTAGCGAGATTGGTGTCGAAATGATGGATACAGTGAAGAAAAGACACAAGTCTTTCGAATGGATAGAGGAGGCTGAGAAGAGCTTCAACATATTGAAGGAGAAGATAACTGAAAAACCGATTCTGGTTTTACCAGATTTTGAGAAGACATTTTAGGTAAGATGTGATGTGAGTGGAGTTGCAATTGGAGCAGTCTTGAGTCAAGAGTACAGACCTGTTGCATATTTTAGTGAGACGTTGAATGAAGATAAAAAGAAGTAATCCACATATGACAAAGAGTTCTATCCCATAATTCAAGCTTTGAAGAAATGGAGGCATTAACTTGTGCCCAAGGAGTTTGTTTTTTGCAACGACAATCACACTTTGCAATTCATAACCAGACAGAAAAAGTTGAACCAGAGACATTCCAAATGGATAGATTTTATGAAAAAATTCACTTTTGTCATTAAACATATTTATGAAAATGTTAACAAGGTTGTTGATGGATTGAGCAGGAGGATTTTGATTCTACGGGAATTTCAAGTCAAGACCTTGGGGTTTGAACATCTTAAGGAAATGTATCACAATGATCCAAATTTTGGAGAATCATATTATTGGCATGTTTACAGGAAGAGTGTGCTTTTCATTGATGGAAAGAACAACAATGACGATGGCATGTTTACAGGCAAGAACAACATCAACAATGGCATGTTTACAGACAAGAAAAACATCAACGATGGCATGATTACAGGAAGAGTACACAATGACGACAAACAGGAAAGCAGTAATCATAACATCAGGAATGACAAGACCATGAGAAATTGTTGTCTACAAGCTCAAGAGGATGAGCATAGGGCACAGAGTTGGAGTATCCGTAGGTTTGCAGAAGGAATCAAAGCTCAAGAGGAATCATGAAGAGTTACACGTAGAGCGCAAGTGTGCATCAGGGACAAGGTTAACTTCATTGTCAAATCCCAAGAGAGATAGCGTTCTCAGAAACATAGAAGAGACCAAAAATCACTAGGACTCACAAAAGGATCAAAATTCGAGGCCTTTGACACTTAGAAATTATTCCAAGTCAAGAGGAAGCGCTATCTCGGGAGGAGCGACAGTGGTCATTGGATCGAACACTGTGAAGAATCTGGACCGTTAGATCAGAGTCCAAATAGGAGGAACGAGTGTGCAAGAGAGGAAAGGATCAATAGTCATTAGATCTAGATGCGAGGACCAACAACCATTGGATCTAGAAATCAGGAAATCGACAATCATGAGTCTGGGGCATGGAGGAAGTTGTTTTCCAAAGTCACGAAACACGAACTTCCAATTTGCGAGAGAAGATCTAGATTGTTATATCATGGGGAGTTGTGATCTGTTGATATGACGCTCACAAATATCGGGAAGGCAGTCCAGGAAAATACCCGAGGAGATGGGATCCACAATAATCATGGTCGTCCATTGAGGCAGGACACATGGCGACAAATAAGAAGATTCGCATAATCATGAATCAAAATAACTGTGTTGAAAAGTCTGCAGACATCGTGAAACGTGAAGTCATGATGCAATCTAGACCATTGGATCGGGAAATATAGAACTGTTGATTCCTTTCATGGGAAGGATATTTCATAAAATCGAGAAATCGGGAATCGGAATAAGGGAGGAGAGCCATCCTTCAAAGTCATGAAACGTGAACTCGCGAGTTGATATGAGCCATTAGATCATGGGGAGTCTCAGACCATCGATCGAATGAGAGTGGAGAATTGAGAATCGGGAGTTTGGAAGTCGGGAGAGCCAAGGTTGGCTAACATCCAAATGCTCGATACGCAAAGTCACGATTTGATCGCAGCCATCGATCAAAGGGAGAGTTTGGACCGTTGATCTGGAAAGCGTAGAGTCAGAGTTCGGATTTCGAAAGAATGGCAGAGATCTAAGTCACGATATCACGAAACAAAAAATCCTGACACGCTCGAAATATTGGCCCCAGGTCACAACCAGAGGTCACATCAATGAAGGTTAAGGGAGGAGCTAGCACGTTGCTAGGCTCCACTTCGGATTTCACAAGTTGGGAGAATCGAGGCAACTCGTAGCTGAATATCTGATGTGCAAAGTCATGAAGTGCTCAAAAGTTAGGCATGTGGTCACAGCCATGGAAACATCAGTGAAGGTTAAGGGAGGAGATAACACATCACTAGGATCCACTTCGGATATCATGAGTTGGGAGATTTGAGGCAAATCACAATAGATTACCCGATACATGAAGTCACGAAGTGCCTAGGAGATTAAGCCCCAGGTCAGAGTTGGAGGTCACATCGTTAGAGGATAAAGGGAATAGAGCTAGTCGTGCTAGGCTCTTCTTCGAAAATCAAGAGTTGGGAGAGTCGGGGTGAATCGCAGTAGAAAATCTGAAATGCAAAGTCGCGAAGAGTCATCTTGGTTGATGAATGGTTACCGTCAATGGTCACATGAAAGGAAAGGGCTTAGCAAGAAAATATAGCTCCCACTGTGAAGTTTTCTTAGGAAGGGAAAAGGCAACAAAGGGATGAGTGCGCAAAGGTGCTCTCTGTAACTATAGGAACAAACTAATTGTAACTATCAAAAACAGAGTAATTGTATCTGCTAGAGAATTCGAGGAGCTGTAGGGTGATCGTCAGAGGAGTCGAAGAGTCTCGAGGTAACTTCCAATGGAATGAAGACTCATCATAGAGACAATTGACATATGGGAAAGTGTTGAAGACTGTAACTTCCAGAGAATCCAAAGAATCTCTGGTTAATGACCACTGATAATGAACAGTCTCAGTATAATGGCAACTGATGAAAAACAAACTCAGTATAATTGCCATATGTGAGGAAGAGTGGAGTGAAGAATTTGGCAGAGGACATGGGATGATAAATATACACAGAAAAAAGAAGAGATGTTTACTTCTTTTGATAGTTATTCATGCGGGTAGAAGCATGTTGTGTGTAGCAGCTAAAGAAAACAGAAGAGGCGTAGTGCATAGAATGGAGATGGTGAATAGAACATAAAGCACAGAAGAAAGACATAGAACAAAGATGCATATCTGGGAGAGGAAGAGAAAGTCGAGGTGCGCATGCAGAGACAGAGCAGAAGAACAGAAAGATCAAGAAGATGCTAGCAGGAAGACACTAATGTAGGCAGAGTAGAGCAGTGTTGCAGATCGATGATGAGACTGGTAAGCCATTGATAAATAATTTATCATTGTATTAAATTATTCAAGCAAAGATTTATAATCAGGGAGGTAGGGAGGTGCTAGGGAGGACTGTTTTCCTCAGAGTTTCAAGTGGGTTCTTGAACACAAGGAGTTGTATCTTCCATCTAGTTGCAGCCAAGAAAACTAGGGTGGTAGGGTGGGGAAAGGGGGAACCATTGTTCTATGTTATACAGGTTGGTGCCCATGTGTCTGGAAGTTGGTGCTTCCATCCAGTTGGTGTTGGAACACTCATGGAGTTGGTGCTTCCTTCTAGTGGGTGCTAGAGAAACCAGAGAGTTTGTTCTCTCAGCAAGTTGTTGCTTGTAAAACAGAGGTGGTAGCCTCAAAAGGAGTTGGTTCTCATAAGAATGATATTGTACAAAAAATAAAGACTACTTATCATATCAAGAAGAAGAGGTTTTCTCCCTTTATGTGTTTTCTCAAGAATATTTGTCTCTGTATATTTCATGTGTGTGATGGATGTTGAATATTCTATTGCTTACTTCCCTGCATTATTGTGATAATCATTGAGTTTTTTGTAATGATTTTTAAATGGGCATAATTGTTTATGCACAGTAACAACTGATTCAACCCCTCTCTCAGTTTTCCAACAATTGGTATGATAGAAAGTTCCCTTTATTTAAGGGCAGATCCTAGAGCTTAAACATGACTAGCCATGAAGGAACTTCAACCAACAAGGTCCCTCTATTCAATGGAACAAACTTTGCCTTCTGGAAAGGTAGGATCAGAACCTACATAATGGCTTTAGGTGCAGATGTCTGGAATGTGGTAGAGACTGATTATATAAAGCCAGTTGTACTAGCTTCTAAGGATGACAAGCTAGAATTCAGATTCAACATAAAGGCTATGAATGCTATTCTGAGTGGGCTTGCAAAGTCAGAATTTGTAAAAGTTATGCACTTAGAATCTGCCAAAGAAATGTGGGACAAACCCATTAGCAATTATGAAGGTAATGAGAAGGTAAAAGATGCCAAGCTTCAAACCTACAGATTAAATTTTGAACAACTAAAGATGAAAGAGGATGGAACTGTTGGGAAGTACTTTATGAGAGTTGAAGAACTACTAAATTCAATGAAAGGACTTGGTGAAAAAATTGAGGAAGCCTCTTTAGTTCATAAAATTTTGAAATCTTTGCCAGATAGGTTCAACCCAAAGGTCTCTTCTATAGAAGAACTTAATGTTCTAAAAGTTCTACCTTTTTATCAACTTCTAGGAACATTGACTTCATATGAAATGAGGATAGGTAAAGGTAAACCCACCTCAAGAGAAGCATCATGTAAAGAAGATAAGAATGAGGATTCTAAGCCTGATGAAATTGAAGAAAAAATTGTGAGAAGACTAAAGAAGGGATCAGACAAGTACCAAGGAAAGTTTAGCTCCAAATGTTTTAACTATGAAAAGATAGGTCACTTTGCATCTAAGTTTCCACACAAGAAGAAGGAACAAAACTATGAAGGTGAAGAGAAGTACAAACCCAAGAGATTTGATAAAAAGAAAATTTTATGTGTAAACAATGATGACTCTTCATGAGACACAGATAGTGACTCTTCTTGTGAAGATAAGGTTAATGACTTTATACTTATGGAAAAAGAGGATTATGATAATAAAATCACAGGAAGTGATGTTAATGATGAAGAAGTTGTGTTTGACTTGGAAGGATAATTGATCAGTTCCCTAGAAGAAATTGATAGACTTGGATTTAAGAAGAAAAAGAAAAACAATTGCTGTTACAGTTCAAGAAAGACAGTAAACAATCTGATGAAGACTTTTCCTTGTTAAAAGTGGAATTAGAAGAGGCAAAGAAAATAGAGGACATTTTGAAACAACAGTTATCAAAGAAGAAGGCAAGATGTCAGGCCTTGGAAGAAGAGATAGTAAAAACCAGAAAAGAGATGAAGAAGTTTAAAGCATTGTATGTCCAAAATCTTCCAAGCATTAAAGACTCGACATAACTAAACTCCGTTATGAGCAAACAGAGATCTCCAAAGTTGAAAACTGGTTTGGGATATGAAGAAGGATCAAGTAGTGGTCATCCAAGCAACAAATAATCCATCAAGTTTGTTAAATCTACAACCAATGACAACAACAAACCTGCAGAAACAAAGGAAGATAATCAGTTGCCAAGGAGGAGTGAAGAAAAAGGTACCAGAACTGAATCTACAGAACAAAGAAATAATACACCCTCTGCTCTAGGAAATCATCAGCATGGAAGAAGAATGTTACATCTACCATAATTATGGACATAAAGTTGTAGATTGACGCTTAAATAACTATAAACCAGATTCAAATCACAGAGGTGAAAACGTCAAGGTTTGGAAAAATAAAGAAGGTGAAAAATGTGGTCTAGTACTTTCAGCTCAAAAAAAAAAGGACCCCTGGTATATACATAATGGATGTTCCAAGAACATGACTGGAGACAAGGATAATTTTATGTCTATAAGTAAAATAAAAACAAGAAATGTGACCTTCGGAAATGATGAACCAAGTAAAATCAAGAGTAAAGGGATGGTTAGTTTGAGTAATGACAAAGGAGATGCCCAAGATGTTCTTCTTGTAGATGGTCTGAAACATAATTTTCTTAGTTTAAGTCAAATGTTTGACATAGGCTGTGAAGAGGTGTTCACTTCCAAAGATTGTAAGGTAAAGAATGCAAACTCAATACAAGTTGTGGCTAAAGGCATAAGGACAAATAATAATGCATGTGTGATTAAAGAATATAGAGAAGAGTGTGATCTAAGAAAACATGATGAAATTTGGTTATGGCATAGGAGATTTGGACATCTAAACCTTGACCAATTAATCAAGCTCAAAAATCTTGAGGTAGTAAAAGATATTCAAAAACTATCAAAGCCACAAGATACTGTGTGTAAACCCTGCCAAGTAGGAAAGCTAACTAGGACACAGTTTAAATCCAAGGAGCTCTACTTCAACAGAGAAACCACTCCAATTAGTTCATATAGATTTATGTGGACCATCAATATAGGAAGGCACAGGGAAGGAAAACTAATTCATGTTGATCATTGATAATTACTCCAGACTCACTTGGGTTGCTTGTCTCAAAGGAAAAACAGAAGCATTTGAGAAATTTAAAATATTTAAAGCTTTAATTGAGAATTAAACAGGCAATAGGTTAAAGGCAGTAAGATCAGACAAAGGAGGAGAATTTATGTGAAGTGATTTCAAGGAATTATTTGATAAACATGGGATCAGGAAAGAATACACAATCCCAGGAACTCCACAGAAAAATGGAGTAGTTGAGAGGCAAGTATGATGACAGGGTTGATGAAGGCATCTTCTTAGGATATGCTACCAATGGTAAAGGATATAGATTCTTTAATAAAGGATTGTATAAATTAGTTGATTGCATTGATTTAAAGGTTGATGAAGGAGTCCCAGTAAGAGAGGTGAGAAATATTGAGTCTACTACAAAGGACACAGCTAAAGATGAAGATGAACAGGTCCAAGAATCCATTATTTCATTCCAAGACTAAGTTCATACCCATAAAATACCATTTTCTGAGAGAGTAGGTCAACAATAAGATTGTTGAGGCTCATTACATTCCAACCACAGAACAATTGTAGACATTTTTACTAAACCCCTAGCCAAGACACCATTTGAATATCTCTATCAGAAGTTGGGTGTCATCTCTTCTCTCACCTAAGAGAGTCCATACTGTCCGAGGGAGTTTGTGTTGTTTGAATATATGATACCTCTGAAAAGTATTGCAACAGCTCAGGGGGAGCATGTTTTCTTTGACATTAATGTCAAAGGGGGAGAAAAGACATGGTATGGATGCTACAGTTGGAGGTATAAGTAGAACAATGCAGTCTTTCAAGGTTTCCATCAGTGCCAAAGGGGGAGATTGTTGGCATGTTTACAGGAAAAGTGTGCTTGTCATTGATGGCAAGAATAGAAATGACGATGGCATGTTTACAGGAAAGAACAACAACAACGATGGCATGATTATAGGAAGAGTGTGTAATGATGACAAACATGAAAGCAACAATGATAACATCGGGAATGATGAGACCATGAGAAATTGTTGTCTATAAGTTTAGGAGGATGAGGATAGGGCACATAGTTGGAGTATCTGTGAGTTTGCAGAAAGAATCAAAGATTAGGAGGAATAGCGCAAAGTTGCACACAGAGCGCAAGTGTGTGCCAGGGCCAAGGTTAACTTCATTGCCAAAGCCCAAGAGAGATAGCATTCTTAGAAATGCAGACAAGACACAAACTCATCAGGACTCGCAGAAGGATAAAAGGTCGAGGCCTTTGACACTTAGAAATTCTTCCAAGTTGGGAGAAAGTGTCATCTCAAGAGGAGGAGAAATAGTGGTCGTTGGATCAAACACTATGAAGAATCTAGACAGTTAGATCAGAGTTCAGACAGGAGGAACGAGGGTGAAAGAGAGGAAAGGATAAATAACCATTATATATGGATGTGAGGACCAACAATCGTTGGATCCAAAAATCAGGAAATCGAAAATCGGGAGTCTGGAGCACGGAGGGAGCTGTTTTCCAAAGTCGTGAAACGTGAACTTTCAATTCGCGAGAGAAGATATAGACTGTTAGATCATGGGGAGTTGTGATTCATTGATCTGACACTCACAAATATCGAGAAGCCATGAGGCAAATACCCGAGGAGCTAGGAGCCACAACAATCATGTCCATCCATTGAGGCAGGACACGTGGCGGAAGATAAGAAGATTCACATAATCGTGAATCGAAAGAACTATGTTGATCAGTCTGCAGGCATCGGGAAAAACAAAGTCACGATGTGATATAGACCATTGGATCAGGAAATATATAAATATTGATTCCTTTCGTGGGAAGGAGATTTCACAAAATCGGGAAATCGGGAATCGGAAGAAGGGAGGAGACACATCCTTCAAAGTCATGAAAAGAAAACTCGCGAGTTGATCTGAGCTGTCATATCATGGAAAGTCTTGGACTATCGATCAGACAAGAGAGAAGAATTGGGATCTTGGGAGCTCAGAAGTCGGGAGAGCCAGGGTTGGCTCACATTCAAATTCCCGACATGTGAATTCGTGATTTGATCGCAGCCGTCGATCAAAGGGAGAGTCTGGACCATTGATTTGGCAAGCATAGAGTCAGAGTTTGGATTTCTAAAGAATGGAGGAGATCTAAGTCACGATATCAAGAAATGAAAAATCTCGACGTGCTTAGAAGATTGGCCCCAGGTCACAGCTAGGGGTCACATCAGAAAAAGTTAAGGGAGGATCTAGCACGTCGCTAGGATCCACTTTTGATTTTGCGAGTTGGGATAATCGAGGCAACTCACAGCTGAATATAAGATGTGTGAAGACGTGAAGTGCTCAGAATTTAGGCATACGGTCACAGCCATGGACACATCAGTGAAGGATAAGGGAGGAGCTAGCACATCGCTAGGCTCCACTTCGGATATCGCAAGTTGGGATATTTGAGGAAACTCACAACAAATTACCTGATACACGAAGTCACGAAGCGCCCAGGATATTAATCCCCAAGTCAGAGTCGGAGGTCACATTGTCGAAGGATAAAGGGAACAAAGCTAGCAGTGATAATATCTTCTTCGGAAATCAGGACTTGGGAGAGTCGGGGTGACTCGCAGTAGAAAATTTGAAATGTGAAGTTGTGAAGAGTCATCTTGGTTGATGAATGGTTATTGTCAGTGGTCACGTGAAAGGAAGGGGCTTAGCAAGAAAATCAAGCTCCCACTGTAAAGTTTTCTTAGGAAGGGAAAAGGTGTCAAAGGGATGAGCGTGCAGAAGTTCTCTCTGTAACTATAGGAACAGACTGATTGTAACTACCAGAAACAGAGTGATTGTATCTGCCAGAGAATTTCAGGATCTGTAGGGTGATCACTAGAGGAGCCGAAGAGTCTCGAGGTAGCTGCCAGTGGAATGAAGACTCATCATAGAGACAATTGACAGATGGGAAAGTGTTGAAGACTGTAACTTCCATAGAAGCCAAAGAATCTCTGGTTAATGACCACTGATGATGAACAGTCTCAGTATAACGACAACTAATGAAAAACAAACTCAGTATAATTGCCAGATGTGAGGAAGAGCGGAGTGAAGAATCTGGCAGAGGAATTGGCATGATAAATATACACAGAATAGAGAAGATATGGTTTTTTCTTTTGATACTTATTCATGCGGGTAGAAGCATGTTGTCTGCAGTAGCTGAAGCGCACAGAAGAAGCGTAGCACATAGAATGGTGATGGTGCACAAAGCATAAATCGCAGAAGAAAGACATAGAATAGAGATTCATATCTGGGAGAGGAAGAGAAAGTTTAGGTGTGCATGCATAGATAGAGAAGAAGAACACAAATCTCAAGAAGATGCAAGCAGGAAGACACCGATGCAGGCAGAGAAGAGCAATGTAGCAGAACAATGATGAGACTGGTAAGCCATTGATAAATGTTGTATCACTGTATTAGATTATTCAAGAAAATATTTATAATCAGGGAGGTAGGGAGGTGCTAGGGAGGAATGTTGTCCTCAGAGTTTCAAGTGGGTGCTTGAACACAGGGAGTTGTAACTTCCATTTGGTTTCATCCAAGAAAACCAGGGTGGTAGGGTGATGCAAGGGAGAACCATTGTTCTATATTATACAGGTTGGTGCCTGTGTGTCTGGAAGTTGGTGCTTCCATCCAGTTGGCATTGGAACACTCAAGGAGTTGGTGCTTCCTTCTAGCGGGTGCTAGAGAAACCAGAGAGTTGGTGCTCTCAGCAAGTTGCTTCTTGTAAAATAGAAGAGGTAGCCTCAAAAGGAGTTGGTGCTCATAAGAATGATAATGTACAGAAAATAAAGAACACTTATCATATCAAGAAGAAGAAGTTTTCTCCCTTTATGGGTTTCCTCAAGAATATATGTCTCTATATATTTCATGTGTGTGATTGATGTTGAATATTATATTTCCTACTTCCCTGCATTATTGTGATAATCATTGAGTTTTTTGTAATGAGTTTTAAATGGGCATAATTGTTTAAGCACAGTAACCACTAATTCACCCCCCCTCTCAATTGTCCAACACATATGAGGTGTGTGTGAACCCTGTACTCAGAGACAAAAGCCAATGGGTCGAATATCAGATTCAAGATGGGTTATTGTTCAAATGATTCCAGTTGTGCATACCAAGATGCTCAATGAGGGAGAACTTACTGAAGGAAAAGCATAGTGGAGGTCTAGCCGGACACTTCGGCCATGAAAAAATATTTTCCCAATTAGCGAGTTCATATTATTGGCCAGGTATGAGAGCAGAGGTGAAGAAATTTGTGAACAATTGCAAGGTTTGCTAGTATGCCAATGACAAGAGGCAGAACACTGGGTTGTATCAACCATTTCCTATTCTAGAGAGGCCTTGGGATGAAATAAGCATGGATTTTGTGTTGGGATTGCCAAGAACATTGAGAGGAAGTGATTCCATATTTGTGGTGGTCGATAGGTTTTCAAAGATGGCAGACTTCACTCCATGCCAGAAGACCAATGATGCAACACATGTTGCAAATTTATTTTTCACAAAGGTCGTGAGACTCCATGGATTTCCCGGGAGCATAGTTTCAGACAAGGATACCAAATTTGTTGGTCATTTATGGAGGACATTGTGGAAAAATTTGGGGACAAAGATATCTTGTAGTTATGCATATCATCCACAGATGGATGGAAAGACCAAGGTGGTGAATAGAAGCCTAGGATATTTGTTGAGGAGTTTGGTCACTGAACACCATAGTTAGTGGGATCATATTCTAGCACAAGTCGTGTTTGCATACAATGACTCAGTGAACAGAAGCAATGGGAAGAGTCCATTTCAAATCATTTATGGGATGAATCTGAGAGGATTTTCAGAATTGAGATATCTAAAGCAGAGCGAATTCAAGAGCACAAGAGAAAAAGACTTTGCTGCCGAAATGTAGGAACTTCACAATCAGATCAAGGAGAAATTGAAGAAAAGCAACAATGAATACAAGCACAGATTTGATCAACACAAGAGAAAGTTTTAATTTGGAGTTGGAGATCAAGTTCTAGCCCATCTAAGGAAATAAATATTCCCAAGAGGGACATACAATAAACTCAAGTTGAAAAAGATAGGGCCATGTAAAATATTGAGGAGGTTTGGCAAGAATGCTTATGAGTTAGAGTTACCAGAAGATGTGGGTATATCACCCATATTCAACATTGTAGACATGTATCCTTATAGAGAAGATGTAATCGAAGGATCTGAAGATCAAGAGAGGACCCAGTGGGAGAAATAGATTCCTGTAGCAGATAAGCTGCAGATGGAAAAGATCATAGATCAAAGGGTTGGTAAGAAGACCAGAAGGAAGACGTATTTTGAATACTTGGTGAAATGGAAAGGATGACCAATAGAAGATGTTAGTTGGGTCACTAAAGCATAGATCCAGAAGCATGGAATATCAGTGTAGGATCTCATGGATAGGATTACATGAATTTTTCAACCAAGGGAGTATGATGCAAGAGCATCGCCAATAAAGCACAAGTGTGGAAGATAGCTAGGCGCACTAGTGCATATTTTGAGACATTTTGAAATTCAAAGAATCAATGTATTGATGTCATATCTGACAAAAAATTTGAGTTTAGACATCTTTAAATGTTTGTAGGCTGAGCCATCACGTAATATTGATGGGGAATGTATCTGTTTTATGAATCGGATCGCAATACAGATTTGGATCTTGTGCTCTCTTCTGTCTGACAAAATATTTATTGTAATAGGTATTAAGTAGTTGATAGCATTCAATTTCAATTAGATGGCGTATAAGTAGTTGGAGGGAATGCTCACAGAGCACCTCTTTGTATAAAAATCCTTGTATTATTGCCCAGTAGGGATTGTTGTCAATTGTTTTTGATGATGATCGTTGTTGTTACGGATAGAGGAGAACCGAGCAGTAATTGAATCTACCTTGTATAGGTTAAGGAATGGTCAAGAAAAATGTATGTATGTATAAAATTTACAGTTGAATGAATATAACAGAGATATGTTGTCCCAAATGTGTGTTGGCTATATGTCTATTTAAATGAATGGTAGAGTTTCAGTTATTCTTTTTCATTTTCTCTGTTATTTTTGTTCTTGAATCCATGACTACATTTACTTTGTTGAATGTATGAGTCATTGTGAGGAGTAGATAAGGTTCAATTGTTTCTCTTTGTTGAGTGAATGCAAGGTGTGCATAGTGTCCACAAGGAGTGCATGACCGAGTCTGGTGTGACTCGAAAGCTCAGAAGAGAAAGTGGAACCTCATGTCTACAAGGAGTGCATTAACGATCGCAAGGAGTACATGATCGAGTTTTCAGACTCGAAAGCTCAAGAGGGATAGAGTGATTTTAGCCACAAGAGATGAAAAATGGTTGGAGAACAGTCGTAAGAGGTGTGAAGTCACCCGCCTGAAGAAGTTAAGTTGTGGATGAAAGTTTGTTGCAAGGCATGTGCAGACTAGGAATTCGACTAAGTGTCAGAGAGATTGTTCAAAGAAAGTCGAGGAATTTAAGCTCAGGAGGAAGAGTAGAAGAAATTCTTTAAAGGAGAGAAGTTCTTGAAGTTCTCACCCAGGATAGTGGACAAGATTTGTTCCAGAGGGAGACGAGTGATTCCAGACCATTAGATCTGGTCAAGTTACGAGGAGCACTCAATACTTTAGAGTCAACAAGTTCAGAACTTGATGGAAGGAGGAACGCGAAGTCTGAAGTCGTGATTCAATCTCGATCGTTGGTTGTAGAGGAGTACGTGGTGACGGGATCAAAATTTTGGAGGTTGCAGACAAAAGTCTTAGAGTTTTGCGAAGTCGTGAAACCCGAACCCTTGAGGAGCCAACGAATATGAGGAGACGCATGGTGGGAGTTCAGAATCTCGAAGGAGAGTGTTTCAGAGAATTTAAAGGAAGGATTCGAGACATCCCCGAAGTACGAGCCACGAAGGGATAGACCCACAGTCATAGTTGTGGTCACTTGTAGAGGAGACCTATGTGTGTGTGCATAGAGTTATTTTAGGTGCCCGTGGGAACCCAAGGATTCACTCCGACTCAATGTTTTCAAAAGATCCAAGACCGGGAGGTCATGTATCCCTTTAGAGGGAAGGAGGTTTGCGCCAACATGGGAGCATATTCGACCACATGATGAAGTAAAGAGTTATTAAATCGCATCAAGGTTAAACAACAAGCCATCCTATCTATCTTCGATGTCAACATCCCAAGACTTAAGGCACATGTGGAGGCTCCAACGATATAAATAAGGTTTATTAAATTTTTTGTTGGAAATTTGAGAAAAAAAACATTGAAAAACTAAAGTGGAAACTTACCTTGCTCAACATTCTGGTAGAGAAACACATATTCCCCTGTGTTAATTCTATTAATGAATATTTCTTAGCATGAGAACATTACATCGATAGTCATGTATAAGAAATACACAAGACCCCATCATCTCAAGTAGTCCAAGAAACTAAACCTTTTGTAACTAAATATTGTTTTACGACATATAAATATGACGAGAACCAAATGAAAGGGACTTTTACTTGTTTTTCTTTTTGTCAAACTTCTTTGTAAAAATTTAATGAGGAGAAGCTATTTTGACCAAAATTTTGAGGAGAAAGAATTTGATTCTAATGCAACAAGTGTGTGGAATTTCTTCTATTTAATTGCTAAGCATTAAAGTTATAATAAGAATATTTTAGGGTAAATTATTCTCATGTATAAAAAATACATTTTTTTTAATAAAAATGTTTCTTTATAATGTAGGATTATTCTCATGTATAAAGAATACATTGTGGTGAACCAAGTTGGTTCACCAGGTAAATACCCAATGTAGGTAAGACAATAGGTTATAATCCATAAAGGATAATATATTAAATAATGTATATGAATATGAGATGATGAGATACAATAAGAATGAGGGCCTTATATACCCACGTAAGGGTGCCCTTCCATGAAGAGACATCACCTTTCATTGGGAAGGTGTCTCTTCATTAATTATTCATTAATTATTCATTAATTATTCATTAACTATCATAATGTATATATATTTATTATTATATATTATGTTCATAACATTTCCTTCCCCTTAAAAATGATTTGTCCTCAAAGCATACTTATGGAAGACTTATCTCTTTCTCTGGCTTGTAATATCGTCTCCTCATTCTTTATTCCTGAATTAATAATCATTGAGGGTTTGAAAGGATAGGATATTCTAAGTGCTACATAGAACCATCAAATTGTAAGGGAGTCTGCCCACCTTAAATCGATCTTTTGCACAATGGGGATTTTATGGGGCTCGTGTAGACAATTTGATGTATTTTGACTCCCTTGGTAACTTCTACCTTGCGCATCATTTGTAATGGTGTTAATAATTTTTGATATATTTTTCATTTGTTTCTGAGCATACATTGATTGGTTGAAGTGTCAATTTTTGTGATTAGGATGTCTATAAGGCATCCTTGCAACTTGATCTTTATTTCGTGTACTTGTAGATTCTTCTTGATTAACACTTGGAATTGAGTCTTATTCATAGCCCTGGCTTGTTTCTACTTCGACATGTGAAGACCTATTTAAATCAACTGAATATTTTTGAGTTTTAAGGTTGACTAGGTCTATATTAATTTCTTTATCCACCATCAGGTTTTTTCCATTTGAAGACTTTTGTAGTTCCATAGGTTCAGTCATTGTCTATTTATTTACCAATGATTCCTTATTGATAAGTTGTTCTAATGTGTCCTCTACCATCTTCTTATCACTCTTTATCTTCTTAATATAGGTGAGTAAAATTTGATTATGGATTTTTAAACAATAATTCTCTTCATCTTTATTTGATAATTTCTTAATAAGATTTTGATTAGCTTGTTCTAACTTCTGATTTTGATCTTTTAGGCGAGAGATTTCTTGATTTCGTTATAGTAAGGTCTTGTCATATTTTTTTCTCTCGTCTTTAATTTGTGCATGCAACTCCTCATTATGTTTTGCTTGGAAAGAATACAATTTAGTCTTAAGTCTCTCCATGACAAATTCATTTTGTAAATTTTTATTGGTCTCTTTATAATATGCTAGTTCATCTTCCAATTTCTTGTACTCATTTTGATATTCTGTTAGAATAAATGGTTTTCGACAATTTGCGCATTTAAAATTTTGATTTCTAAAGGATTCCTGAAAATTAAACACCATTGCACAAAATGGACATTTTGCCAAAAATGTAGGATTATTTAGAGTTGTCATAGTTCACTTATTACTTCTTTGAAACTAAGTAAATGTGAAGATCCTCAAATTAAATTTAATAATAACTCTTTAAACTTTATCACTTTCCCTTTTAATATTCTTAAAATCCTTTTCTATATACTTTCTTTTTCCACTTATAAATACTTCACCAATTAAAAATTTTAAATATCTTAGGAGACTTTAAATACTCATATTTATATTCTTGACTATTTGTTAGTGGTGGCTAGGACTCAACAAACGTGACCCTAAGTTTTGTGAAATACTTTTTTAGAGGAAAATACACACACATGTATATTATATATGGTCTGTAATACCATGGGCCAATGGTTTACCAAACCATGGGATGATAAATCTCCAACGGTAAAATAAAATATTCACTTTTCCTCTTCTTTAAAGATTTTTCTTTTAAATTACGTCTTCTCACTTTTTAAATGACAATTAACTTAACTAATGCCAAATCTAAAATATTTGTTTCAAACTTCTTGGTGTGCATGTATACTTCTTCACGTGCCCCTTAAGAAAAACCTTTTCTTTTGTTTTTGTTTTTCTCCTCTCTTTTTTTCTAATTTCTTCTAACATTTGAAGCCAAAATAATATTTCATATCCTAGTAATATTTTATTGTTATTATTGTATTTGCATTGGCATATTTTTATTTTTAATGTTTCAATTTTTCTAATGTGCAGCAGAATAATTCCTTCCTTCACATAAACTTGTGTGATGAATGGCCAAGGGCCACTTGTGGTCAGTATGACCTGAAGATCAAACAAACTCTAAATATTTTTCAGTGTGGCTAGAAGCCTATATGGCCAATGACCAGGATCAATATGAAGCTCTGATACTACTGTGGTGAACCAAGCAGGTTCACTAGGTAAATACCCAATGTAGGTAAGACAACATGTTATACTCCCTAAAGGATAATTTAATAAATAATGTATATGAATATGAGATGATCGGATACAATAAGAATGAGGGCCTTATATACCCACGCAGGGGTGCCATTTTATGAAGAGACATGACCTTTTATTGGGAAGGTGTCTCTTCATTAACTATTATAATGTATTTATATTTATTATTATATATTATGTTCACAACATTGTCTTCCCATTAAAAATGATTTGTCCTCAAAGCATACTTATGGAAGACGTATCTCTTTCTCTGGCTTGTAATATCGTCTCCTCATTCTTTATTCCTGAATTAATAATCATTGAGGGCTTGAAACGAAAGGATCTTCTAAGCACTACGTAGAACCGTCGAATTATAAGGGAGTCTGCCCACCTTAAATCGATCTTCTACACAATGGGGATTTTATGGGGTTCTTGTAGACAATTTCATGTATTTTGACTCCCCTAATAACTTCTACCTTGTGCATAATTTGTAATGGAGGTAATAATTTTTGACATATTTTTCATTTGTTTCTGAGGATACATTGATTGGTTGAAGTATCGATTTTTGTGATTAGGATGTCTATAAGGAATCCTTGCAACTTGATCTTAACTTCGTGTATGTGTAGCTTCTTCTTGATTAACACTTGGAATTAAGTCTTCTTCATAGCCCTAACTTGTTTCTACTTCGACATGTGAATACCTCTTTACATCAACTGAATCCTTTTGAGCTGTAAGGTTGACTAGGTTTGTATTAATTGCTTTATCCACCATCAAGTTTTTTCCATTTGAAGACTTTTGTAGTTTCATAGGTTTAGTCATTATCTCTTTATCTACCAATGATTCCTTATTGATAAGTTGTTTCTAACTTGTCCTCTACCGTCTTCTTATCACTCTTTATCTTCTTAATCTAGGTGAGTAAACTTTGATTATGGATTTTAAAATGACAAATCTCTTAATCTATCTTTGATAATTTATTAATAATATTTTGATTATCTTGTTCTAACTTCTGATATTGATCTTTTAGGTGAGAGATTTCTTGATTTCATTCTAGTAAGGTCTTGTCATATTTTTCTATCTCGTCTTTAATTTGTGCATGCAACTCCTCATTACATTTTGCTTGGAAAAAATACAACTTATTCTTAAGTTTCTCCATGACAACTTCATTTTGTAAATTTTTATTGGTCTCTTTATAATATGCTAGTTCGTCTTCCAATTTCTTGTAGTCATTTTGATATTTTGTTAGAATAAATGGTTTTCAACCATTTGTGCATTTAAAATTTTGATTTCTAAAGGATTTATGAAAATCAAACACCATTGCACAAAATGGACATTTTACCAAAAATGTAGGATTATTTATAGTTGTCATAGTTCACTTAGTACTTCTTCAAAAGTAAGTAAATGCGAAGATCCTCAAATTAAAGTTAATAATAACTCTTTAAACTCTATCACTTTCCATTTTAATATTCTTAAAATCCTTTTCTATATACTTTCTTTTTCCACTTATAAATACTTCACCAATTAAAAATTTTAAATATCTTAAGAGACTTTAAATACTCTTTTTTATATTCTTGACTATTTGTTAGTCAGTGGCTAGGGCTCAACAAACACAACCCTATTTTTTGTGAAATACTTCTTTAGAGTAAAATACAGACACATATATATTATATATGGTATGGAATACCATGGGCCAATGGTTTACCAAAACCATGGGATGGTAAATCTCCAAAGGTAAAATAAAATATTCACTTTTCCTCTTCTTTGAAACTTTTTCTTTTAAATTATTTTTTCTCACTTTTTAAATGACAATTAAGTTAACTAATGAAAAATATGAAATATTTGTTTCAAACTTCTTGGTGTGCACTTATACTTCTTCACTTTCCCCTTAAGAAAAACTTTTTTTTTCTTTTGTGTTTTTTTCTCCCTTTTTTTTTAATTTCTTCTAACTTTTGAACCCGAAATAATATTTCATAGCCTGGTAATATTTTATTATTATTGTTGTATTTGCATTGACATATTTTTATTTTTAATGTTTCAGTTCTTCTAATGTGCAGTAGAATAATTCATTCCTTCATGTAAACTTGTGTGATGAATGGTCAAGGGCCACTTGTGGTCAATATGACCTGAAGATCAGAGAAAATCTGAAGATTTTTCAGTGTGGCTAGAAGCCTATATGGCCAATGGGCAGGATTAGTACGAAGCTCTGATACCACTGTGGTGAACCAAGCCAGTTCACTATGTAAATACCCAGTGTAGGTAAGAAAACATGATATAATCCATAAAGGATAATATATTAAATAAAGTATATGAATATGAGATGATGAGATACAATAAGAATGAAGACCTTATATACCCACGCATTGGAAAGTTGTCTCTTCATTAATTATTCATTAACTATTATAATGTATTTATATTTATTACTATATATTTTGTTCATAACATACATTCTCCTTTTTGTTTCTATCTCAAATGTCTATCTAAATCAACCATATAAAGAATACATTCTCTTTTTGTTTCTATCTAAAATTTTCTAAAAGCAACCTTAAAGAATATGTTGAGACATTGTTATAATTGTATGCAAGTGGATAACTTGACCAAACATATTGTGACTTGGTTATCACCCACCTCAATAATTTGCTATTATTTTTTCCACATGCATGAATTTGTTGTATCAAATATATTTTACCATCAACCTTTCATAGCATATCATTGCTATGATCAACCTTTTACAACAAACATATGAATTATGGTTTTTATAATTCATCTTTCAAATTAATAATAATACTTATTATCATATGAATTATGGTTATTATATTTGACCTTTCAAAGTAAGAATAAACATATGAATTATGGTTATTATAATTGAGCTTTTGTAACATCCCGCTCTTGTGTGCACTGAGCTAACTTATTCTTTGAGGACACTTGCTTGCAAGTGATCTAGATTATTATACTATTGGGCATTTGATTATGATTATGAGGCGTTATGGATTGATGGTTTCTTATTTTGTTGTATTGACATAGAGAGGTGCTATTGACTCGATGTTCTTGAGATTGAAGGATTTTGGACCTCGAGGATGCAGAGGCATCGATGAAACCCCTTGGACTCTGGATCGAGTCAGGGAGTGGACTATTGGGGGTTTGAATGTTGTATATATGACATTTGTGCATCTGATTAGATGATATGATTATGGATACTATTTCTGACATGATTCGTTTATGATGCATATTGATGATAGCTTGCCGACTAGACTCACATGTGGAGTAGAGGGGTCACGCACGACTACTAGAGATGTTGAAGGAGAGGTGTGGATAGCAGCCCTTCCACAGCCTACTAGCACTCCTTCCATGGCTCGAATTGTAGGTTAACGATTACCTAGTTCAAGAAGACCCACGATGTCGTGAGGGTCGACTGTGAAAGTTGCTCATGATGATTCTAAGGGGTGTGCAATAAGGCATGGGCCTTATTCCTTAGAGGCCCTTAGTCTCCCACAAAATCACCTGGCAGAGTATTGACTCCAGGGGTTTTTGATGTCTACCAAGTCAGTCAAGAGGCAAGTTGCACCCTTGGAGCATGTAGTGTGTCCCGAAGGGCACGTCACACAAGTGAAACAAAATGAGGCGAGTGGCACCCTTGGAGCACCTAGTGCGTCCTGAAGGGCACGTCGTGTTGTTAAATAATAAATGAATAAACCTATATGGCCTTAGAATGAATAATGTGATGAGAAATATTTAAAACAATTTCCCTAATAAAATGTCGCCCAACCTAGGAAATTAAAGTCTAGGTCTAAGTGACACTTGTGATAAAAATAAAAATATATATTTATATAACAATAAAAATAAAAATGTAGGACAGTCGGTGATGGAGTGTGTTGTTAAGCCACTTCGTGATGTTAAAGTCACCGGTTCGAAACCTGCGGGGACAAAAAATCCAACCATGTTAAGGGTTGGTGTGGCTCAGGCCGGGTGCGATCCCCGGGTGATTTTGACGGCTTAGATGCCCCTGAGTCGCGGTTTCTCAAGCCACAGGTTAATCGCGTAGCCAACAGGTTCTGCACAAATTAACAAACAAAAAAAAAACAATAAAAATAAAAATAAATAAAAAATAATGATAATCATCATTAATCATGTGACGAGAAAGGGGTAAGAAATTCAATTAATTTATAAAAATCTTTTGGGGGATAAAAAAATAAAAAGGGGGGAAAAGGGGAAATAATTGTTTTGTCACATATGCTAATTAAAAATTTATTAATTAAAAAGGAAAAGGGGAAAAAGTTAATTTTCTACACCTACCAATTTGAGTTTTAAATAAAAAGGGAAAGAGGGAAATTTAAAAGAATTAGGAAACTAGGAAAAAGAAGGAAACATAAAAAGAAAGGGGAAACACAAGGAAAAACAGAAAGACTAACTTAGTAAAGTATGTAGCATTTAAGAACTTTCTAAATTAAACTCAGCTAGTAAATTAGTAAGGGGGTAAGTCATTAAAATGTGTAAGGGAATATGGGGACACCTAGGAGCGATTCTAGGAATGCTTTTAGGTGGGTGAGGGAAATATGAGTAATTAATTTATGGTGCAATGAAGGGGATGGGTGACACATGTACATGGAGGCTTTTTATGAATTAATTTATTGAACAATAAATTAAATGGGATTTTGGGAAAGTAAATGACTTAGAAACTCTATATAAAGGAGGGAGGAGGAGGATGAAGGATCTCTTCTGTTATGTGTAATGTTACGCTACAGAATTTTAGACTTGACTGACTTAGCTTGTGGGAGTTGGTATACCGATATTGGTGAGGAGTGGTAGTTCGGCCTTGCAAGGTGAGTTGGGAGCTAGATGATTCTCTGGTTTAGTGTGTGTGGCCCCTTTGCAGTTCGGGTGGCTAAGGGGGAAGAAGATTACCCCTATCATTGGCTAGGAGGTACTGGTGAAGTCTCATCGGTCAACAAGCGGAAGTAGCAAGGAGCGTGCGGATCAATGACTTATAGCGGGAGACTCGGGCTATGGTACGCTTCCTTTATTTCTACATGGTAGATTATTAATATACTTTATGCTTTTATTTTTGTACTTTTATTGGGTAATGAAAATGTGGAATTATCATTTCGACCGAGAACTTATATTTCCCGTAAGTCTTAAGCTCGTTGTTGACTTGATTCCCTCGGCCTTCGATCCTTGCATGTTGAGACTGCCCTTTCATTTGTTGATTGTTGTGAAGATTTGCGTTTTTCGTCCTCATCCCTAGCTCTTCAATCCACACCTGAGTAGTCGACCAGGAGCCGAATCGACACTCGTCACTTTGGTGCACAACAACCTATAGATTCAAATGCTCTTCTTTTTTGTGTGTGGATGAGGACTGAAGGATGTGTTTTCCCAGCTATTTTCCCCTTCTCATCTATGTGTTGATCTCCACCCCGCCTCGGTCTCTGCGTGTTATTTCACCTCTGCGTCTTATTCATCCTTGATAATCTGGAAACTATGTTTGGCATTTCCTGCATTTCAATACCCTCAACCATGAAAAATTAAATTTACATTTTTATATAAGTGACTGGATCAATTTAACTCTGTCTTTTTAAATATCGTCAGATACATTTAAATCTGCGTTTTTATATCAGTTGTTGGATGAATTTAACTCTGCAGTTTTACTTATTGTTGGATAACTTAAATCTGCATAGCGATACCTCCCTGCAACTTAACTCCGTGTTTTTTTTAATGATAGCAATGTTCTTTGTGTTTTTACCTTTGCTCATTAATATTTGAAGACAATTGGAGACTGCATTGTCCTTTTGTTGACAGGCCCTTACATTATTTGGATTGTGATTTCTTTTTCCTTCTTATGCATTTAAATTATTGGATGGCGATTGCCACTTCTTCAGACTGCATTTCATTTTTATTTGTTGGGATAATTTCCACTTTGAAAGACATAATCATTGCCTGGGTGTTTAACTGACGATTTTCCACTTCTTCAGACTGCAAATTTCATTTTCATTTGTTGGGGGAATTGCCACTTGAAATACACAATCATTGCCTCGGTGTTTAACTGGCGATTTTCCACTTCTTCAAACTACATTTCATTTTTATTGTTGGGTGACTTGCCACTTTGAAAGACACAATCATTGCCTGGGTGTTTAACTGGTGATTTTCCACTTCTTCAGACTGCATTTTGTTTTTATTTGCTGGGTGAATTGCCACTTGAAAGACACAATCGTTGCCTAGGTGTTTAACTAGCGATTTGCCATTTCTTCAGACTGCATTTCATTTTTATTGTTGGGTGAATTTCCACTTTGAAAGACATAATCATTGTCTGGGTGTTTAACTGGCGATTTTCCACTTCTTCAGAATGCATTTCATTTTTATTTGTTGGGAGAATTGCCACTTGGAAGACACAATCATTGTCTGGGTGTTTAACTGGCAATTTTCCACTTCTTCAGACTGCATTTCGTTTTTATTGCTAGGTGAATTGCCACTTTGAAAGACACAATTGTTTCCTAGGTGTTTAACTGGCGATTTGCCACTTCTTCAGACTGCATTTTGTTTTTATTTGTTGGGCAAATTGCCACTTGAAGGAAACAATTGTTGCCTCAGTGTTAACTGACGATTTGTCATTATTAAGACTACATTTATGTAACAACTTATTGCTCTGCAACTTCCATTGTTAAGACTACAATTATGTAACGAATTATATTACTCTGGTGATTGCCATTATTAAGACTACAATCGTTGGACGTTATGCTTGCGATTTGCCAATTGTTACCTGGCGAGTTGGGCCACTGGTCATGACTTTTATTTTCCCATGTATTAACCTAGCGATTTTTCTATTTAATCTCTGCGTCTTCTTGTCTCTTTGCCAGACTTGTCATTTGACCCCTGCCCCTTGCCTGTGATGTAATGTATAGCTTTAAATCTCATCGATTTATGTAATGTATAGATTTGTGTATAAGATTTATGTAATGTATAGCTTTAAATCTCATTGAATGTAAATGGCATTAAATCTCATTGAATGCATATGGCAGAAATTCCCATTGAATGTATATGGCATTAAATCTCCTTGAATGTATAGCTTGATTTATATGACATTAAATCTGATTAAATGTATAGCTTGAATGTATAACTTGATTTATATGGAATTAAATCTCTTTGAACGTATAGCGACTTTTATATGTACTGTATAACTTGATTTAGATAGCGTTTAATAATAGCATTAATTCTCGTTGAATAACATTGAGGTGACAATTATTCATACACAACAAGATAGCTTTAAAATTTCATCGAATAGTGTCATTTGGCTTTTATTTATACCCACATAACAACATAAAATGGTAGAAAAGATAGCATTGAAGTGGCATTAATTATAGACATCTATCACATTCAGGATTAGTCTTTCTAGACAATAATGTTGATTCTTTTTAAGCAACCTGGAGCACCTTTAAAATGTCAAGTAGATCACTTATCTTAATGGATAGTTTATAATTGTTGATAAGCATATTTGATTTGGTTAAGTGCCTTTCTTAGTGCACATTATGATAACATTTATGACTTTAATCGCTTGGTAACAGTTCGACCTTCGCACTTAGACCTCTGGCGTATCAGTTTTTTGGACGGGTTCTTGGCGGAGTCAGGTATTATTTTGAGATTTTCCTGTGATTGTAGTCATCTTGCATCTTTTTGATCTGTTGCTTGGGGTATGGGTGTAGCCTTCTTGTCAGTATTCAGCTCATAGCACATTGGACTTTTCTAGAGTCCTTGGTCCATTTATGATGTATCGCGCCAAGGTTATAGTCGTGCCTATCACCTGGGGATGACATGATTCCCGATGAGGGGATCATTGTGTGCCCTAAGGAATAGAGGCATAGGATAACTTGGCCGAGGTCTGTGCTTTCTGTGTAGGTGTTGTTGATCGATGTGAGTTGTTGTTAGCACTTAGGTTTTAATGCCTTCATGTGGTTGGTTCACGTGCCTTGAGGTTATAGTGATTGGTCGTCAAGGCCATTGTGTCGAGAGGGGATGTTGTCCCTTAGCTTATAGGCGTGATCTTATTATGTCGAGAGGGTAGTCGTTCCTCCTTGTTTTTTTACGCATGTTTACCTAGTTTCTCTTGTGCCAGTGGGTGGAGTCGTAGTTGTCTGTTCCCCGAACTATGTGCTTTCATTCTTCGTTAGTCATGTCGTTTGACTGTTTTTGTCTTAGCCTTCTATCTTAAAACCAAAACAAAAATATTTAACTTTAGTTTCGCATGTAGTCCTAATGGTGGGGTCATTACATATGGTATCAGAGGAGGTTCAACCCGTGACTTGGGAACACTACGACTTTCGTTGATATGATATTTGATTATAATGTTGCTAATTAAGTTGACTTGTATTCATTCAGGTAATCATGGTTAGAGGACGTCGTGGAGGCAGATGACGGAGCTCTAGGGGTAGAGGCACAATGCCTCCAACAACATCCATGCCTAAGGGGTCTAACCCCAAGGGAGATGAACAGGTTTTCGGGCAGGAGCAGATAGCGATGGGTGATGTCGTTGGGATGATGAGATATTTTCAGTGCATGTTTGAGGCACTAATCAGTCGTTTGGACAGAGAAGATGCTAGGGTGTTGGCACCGCCCGAGGGTCCACTGCGTGCTCCAGTTGGTACTGGTAGCATTCACTGTGAACTCGAGAAGGTCAAATTTCCTGAGTTCTTTGGTGCCTCAGACAGTGCAATCGTCGAGGCATGGTTGGAGAATATGGAAATGTGCTTTGCACTTCGTGAATATACCTCCAACATGAAGGTCTGCATGGCAGTCTTTCAACTGAATGGGAGTGCTCTTTTATGGTGGAAGACGCTCCTGCTACAACTGAACATGGTCGTCGAAGACATGTCATGGGAATTGTTCGAGGAACGGTTCTGAGAGAGGTACCTATCAGAGGAATTCATTGAGCATCAGCTCAATGAGTTCAACGCCTTACGACGGGGTGGCCATACGGTGCCTGAGTACAAGGCTTGTTTTATGGAGCTACTTCGGTATGCTCCACATATTAATACTAAGAAACTTAAGGTCAACAGGTTCGTGTTCGGCCTTAATGACAACATACGTGCAAAGGTTAGGATTTTGATGTCTCATACCTTGCATGATGTCGTCGAGAAGGCCCTCATAGTAGAGGAGGAGCTTATCAGCGAGGGTCAGAGAAGGACTCTGGCAAGACCAACAGGGCAGGTGTCATCTAGTGCGCAACAACATCAAAAACCAGCCAAACATACGCTAGGATATCGTGTCTTCCAGAGGGGATCCACTTTCACTACACCTCGAAAACCAGCGCCTCAGCAACGAACACCTTATCGGGGACCACAAGATCAGCAGCAGCATCAACCGCAACAACAACAATTTGGGCCTGTTCAGCAGAACAGACCAGGATTCCAGGCCGGTGGGCCATCATATTCTACTTCGAGTACCAGGAGTACTGGACCGAAGAACGGGTGTTGGATGTGTGGGGATCCACACTACCAGTGCGACTGCCCAGTGGAGAGGACTAGAGCATCTGAATTAGCTGGACCCACTACCATGGGAGATTTTGGGAAAGGCCCATTGGATTCATGCAGCGATGAATAACTGCCAAGAAGAGCACCAGTCGACTGTGCTCGAGACGTCAGGTACCATCGCTGACCAGACCCTTAGTATTTTGATAGATCCTGGTGCTACCGAGAGTTTCATTTCTGGTGCAGTGCTAAAAAGGATTAAGGTAAAGGCAGTCGAATATGATGAGTTTATCTTTGTAGAGATGGCTTCAGGAGCCAAACAGAAGGTTGGAGGAAAGGTTATGGGATGTACCCTTAACTTGGGAGATTTTTTCACCAGGGCCGACCTATACGTCACAATCTTAGGATCTTATGATGTCATGATCGGTATGGACTAGTTGGAATCGCATGAGGCGATACTCAACTGTAAGATGAAATGGTTGAGCTTGGTCGATGACGAGGGACAGAGATGCATGATTGTAGGTTGTAACCAGGGAGTTTCCATGAGGTTTATCTCTTCCTTGTAGTTACAGAAGAGCATGCGCAAGCAATGTAAGCTTTATGTGATCCTTGCATTGAATGAAAAAGGAGTAGCAGAAGGACTAGAACACCTACCGGTGGTGAGAGAGTTTGCATACGTATTTTTGGAGGAGTTACCTGGGATGTTGCCAAAAAGGGAATTGGAGTTTACCATAGACCTAATACTAGGGACTGAACAAATAGATAGAATTCCTTATCGAATGTCGACCCCAAAGTTACAGGAGTTGAGAATGCAACTGAAGGAGTTATTGGACCTGGGACTTATACATCCGAGTGTGTCACCATGGGGTGCACCTGTTATATTCATAAGAAAGAAGGATGGGTCATGGAGACTATGCACTGACTACCATCAATTGAACAAGGAAACAATCAAGAATCAGTATATGTTGCCAAGGATTGATGATCTGTTCGATCAGATGAAGGGTGCGACAATGTTCTCAAAGATCGATTTGCGATAAAGGTATCACCAATTATGGATCAAGGAGGATGATGTCCCAAAGACCGCCTTTAAGATGAGGTTTGGGAATTATGAGTTTAATGTTTTACCATTTGGACTGACAAATGCCCTAGGGGTATTTATGAGTTTGATGAACAATGTGTTTCGCGAGTACTTGGACAAGTTCATCCAAGTATTCATTAACGATATTTTGATTTACTCTCGAACGAAGGAGGAGCATGATGAGCACTTGTGCTTGGTACTATAGTGTTTGTGAGAGCATAAATTGTATGGGAAGTTGTCCAAATGCTCTTTTTATCAATCAAAGATTCACTACTTAGGGCACATCATATCCGTCGAAGGTATCATCATGGATCCAGCCAAGGTCGAGGCTATTATGGAATGGCCTGTGCCAACGAATGTCCCAGAAGTTCATATATTCATGGGTTTAGTAGGATACTATCGACGGTTCATCGAGGTATTTTCGAAGATAGAAAATCTGATCATGGAGTTGCAGAAGAAGAAGAAGAAGTTTGTTTGGACCGAGAAATGCGCAAAAGCTTTTCGGAGACTCAAAGAGTTGTTGAAAATGAAACCGATACTAAAGGTCCCTGACATGGACGTGGACTTCTTGGTATGCATTGACGCATCCAAGGAAGGCTTAAGCGAAGTCTTGATGAAAGACGGTCGAGTGATCGCTTACATATCGAGGAAACTGAGAAGGCATGAGGAGAACTATGCGACACATGATTTGGAGTTGTTAGCCATTGTATATTCCTTGAAGGTTTGGAGACACTACCTTGTTGGATAAAAATTTGAACTAAAGATGGAAAACTGTGGACTACAACACATATTTACACAAAGTGACATGAACGCGTGACAACGACATTGGTCAGAATTGATTAGCAAGTACGATTTCGAGATTACGTACATAAAAGGAACAATGAACCGAGTGGCAGATGCATTGAATTAGAGACCACGCATCTTTTTAGTGTTGCCTCTTCAGACGAATCTACGTGAAAATATTCTAACTTTACAGCGCGACAATGCCTGGTACAAAGAGGTCGAGGATTTTATCAGACAAAACACATTGATGGTACCAATATTTGAAGGAATTACATTTGACGATGATGGATTATTGAGGTTTAAAAATCAGATTTACATACCACTGAATGATGAGTTGAGGAGTTCGATCCTAAACGAGGCTCACAGAGCAGTGTACGTGGCCCACCCAGGAGTCACGAAGATGAGGGCGGACCTTAAACCCTTATTCTTCTTGAAGGGAATGAAGGCAGACATAGTTAACTATGTGGCCCGATGTCTAGAATGTCAGTAGGTAAAGGCTAAACATAGACATCCAACATGATTACTATAGCCACACACTATCCTAGAATCGAAATGGGAGGTCATTTCGATGGATTTCATTGTTGGATTGCCATTGATGGCAAGGATACATGACTCGATTTTTGTGGTAGTCGACACTCTGACGAAGAGTGCTCATTGTGTTTCTGTGCGTACAATGTATCAGGCACCTAACATAACTAGAGTTTTCATTAGTGAGATTGTAAGGCTGCATGGCATGCCTAAGAGGATTATATCCGATCGAGGATTGATGTTTACTGGATGATTTCGAACTAGTTTCCAAGAGGCCTTGGGAACCCAACTTAACTTTAGTACTGTGTATCACCCGGAGACTGGCAGGTAGACCGAACGAATGAACCAGACCTTGGAGGACATATTGCGCATGTACGTGATGGACCAACAAAAGCATTGGGAAGAATTCTTACCACTAGTGGAATTCGCTTATAACAATAGTTACCAAAGCACCATTAAGATGGCACCTTTCGAGTTTCTTTATGGGCGACCATGTCAGACGCTATTGATTTGGGATTAGCTTGAGGATAGGTTCCTAGTGGGACCAGAAGAAATCCAAGAAATGGAAAATCAAATGCAAACAATAAGACAAAGGATTAAAGAAGCACATGATCAACAGAAGAGTTATGTTGATGCGCACCGTGTTCACCGTAGTTATGAAGCTGGCAATCGAGTCTTCTTGCGGGTAAAACCGCATAAGAGTTTGATCAAGTTTGGAAAGGGAGATAAACTCTCTCCTAGGTTCATGGGACCTTTTGAGATTGTGGAAAGAAAGGGGCCCATGGCCTATCGACTAGATTTGCCTGATTCTTTGAGGTGTATGCACGATGTTTTTCACATATATGTTTTGAGACATTATATTAGTGATCCTACACATGTTATTGACATGAGTTCGTTGCAGGTATCGGATGAGGGGGCACTCACGGCTGAGCTGATCCACATCCTGGATCATCACATTCGACAGCTACGACGTCGAACAGTAGATCAAGTCAACGTCCAATGCGACAACTATAGTTCACACTCGGCGACCTGGGGGGACACATATGATATGCGCCAATAGTTTCCATTTTTGTTTGATAGATAGACTTATGATACTGTGATACACATTATTTTAGCACTTATATACTGCAAAACTTCAGGACGAAGTTTAGACCAAGAGGGGGTGTATGTAACATCCCGCTCTTACGTGCACTGAGCTAACTTATTCTTTGAGGACACTTGCTTGCAAGTGATCCAAATTATTATACTATTGGTCATTTGATTATGATTATGATGTGTTATGGATTGATGGCTTCTTATTTTGTTGAATTGAAATAGACAGGTGTTATTGACTCAGTTTTCCTGAGTGTGAAGGATTTTGGACCTTGTTATCCCCTCTATCAAGGGATAACTAGGAGATCATGTCTCGAGGCCCACATGGTCCTAGACATGGAGTACGAGAGCAGATTGACTTGAGCATGGCCCTTGAGGGCCCATATTTTCTTCTTCTTAGCCAGA
>JZKD02S1674087.1:231241-242371 GCA_000966675.3 Picea glauca | reverse complement strand
AGGTGCATCATCAGTGGATTTCTCTCCTTGACTATCTCATTTGGGCAGCAATCTGTGAAAGGGAATTTCTTTGACTTGGTCCATTACCCTTTAGCCTTTCATTAACCCAGATTGCCTAGGGACATATCCCTTGGACTAGCCCTCCTAAATAGAAAGAGCCCCCCATCGAGGTGATAGTGGGTGGGGAAGCTCCTGTTACACCGGTTTCAAGCCCTGACTCAAGCTCTTTAGACCTTTCCTACAAACCGTGCGATAACAGACCTCGAGGATGTAGAGGCATCGATGAAACCCCTTGGACTTCAGATCGAGTCAGGAAGTGGACTATTGGGGGTTTGATTGTTGTATATATGGAATTTGTGCATATGATTAGATGATATGATTATGGATACTATTTCTGACATGATTCGTTGATGATGCAGGTTGACGATAGCTTGTCGACCAGACTCACATGTGGAGTATAGGGGCCACGCACGACTACCGGATACATTGAGGGAGAGGTGTGGATAATATCCCTACCACAACCTATTGGCACTCTCGTTGTGGCTCAAACTGTAGGTTAACGATTACCTAGTTCGAGAAGACCCACAATGCCATGAGGGTCGACTACGACAGTCACTCACGATGATTCTAAGGGGCACGAAATAAGGCAGGGGCATTATTCCTTAGAGGCCCTTAGTCTCCCACAAGATCACCTCGCAGAGTATTGACTCCAGGGTTTTTTTATGTCTACCAAGTCATTCAAGAGGCGAGTGGCACCCTTGAAGCACGTAGTGCGTCCTAAAGGGCACATCATGCAAGGGAAACAGAATGAGGAGAGTGGCACCCTTAGAGCACCTAGTGCATCTTGAAGGGCATGTCACGTTGTTAAATAATAAATCAATAAACCTATATGGCCTTAGAATGAATAAAGTGATGAGAAATATTTAAAACAATTTCCCTAATAAAATGTCGCCCAGCCTAGGAAATTAAAGTCTAGGTCTAAGTGATACTTGTGATAAAAATAAAAATATATATTTATATAACAATAAAAAAATAAAATAATAATGATAATCATCATTAATCATGTGACGAGAAAGGAGTAACCAATTTAATTAATTTATAAAAATATTTTGGGGAATAAAAAAATAAAAAGGGGGGGAAAGGGGAAATAATTGTTTTGTCACATATGCTAATTAAAAATTTATTAATTAAAAAGGAAAAGGGGAAAAGTTAATTTTCTACACCTGCCAATTTGAGTTTTAAATAAAAAGGGAAAGAAGGAAATTTAAAAGAATTAGGAAACTAGGAAAAAGCAGGAAACATAAAAAGAAAGGGGAAACACAAGGAAAAAGAAGAAAGACTAACTAAGTAAGGTATCTTGCATTTAAGAACTTTCTAAATTAAACTCAACTAGTAAATTAGTAAGGGGGTAAGTCATTAAAACGTGTAAGGGAATATGGGGACACCTAGGAGCGATTCTAGGAATGATTTTAGCTAGGTGAGAGAAATAGGAGTAATTAATTAATTAATGAAATTAATGTATGGTGCGATGAAGGGGATGTGTGACACATGTAAGAGAGAATTTTTATGAATTAATTTATTGAACAATAAATTAAATGGGATTTTGGGAAAGTAAATGACTTAGAAACTCTATATAAAGGAGGGAGGAGGAGGATGAATGATCTCTTCTATTATGCGTAACGTTACGCTGTAGAATTTTAGACTTGACTAACTTATCTTGTGGGAGTTGGGATAACCATCTCGGTGAGGAGTGGTAGCGCGACCTTGTGAGGCGAGTTGGGATATTTTTGATTCTCTGGTTTAGTGTCTGTGGCCCCTTTGCGGCTCGGGGGGCTAAGGGGGAAGAAGAGTAACCCTAGTGTTGGTTGGGAGGTACCGGTGAAGTCTCATCGGTCAGCAAGTAGGAGCAGCATGGAGCGCGCGAGACAATGACTCAGAGCGAGTGGCTCGAGCTATGGTACGCTTCCTTTATTTCGACATGGTAGATTATTAATATACTTCACGCATTTATTTCTTTGATTTTATTGGGTAATGAAAATGTGGACTTAGCATTTCAACCAAAAACTTAATTTTCCCGTAAGCCTTAAGCTCTATGTTGACTTGATTCCCTCGGCCTTCGACCCCTACATGTTGGGACTGCCCTTTGGTTTGTTGATTGTTGTGAATATTTTCACTTTTCGTCCTCATCCCTAGCTCTTCAATCCACGCTTGAGCAGTCGGGGATGAGTCAAATCAACGGTCATCACTTCGGTGCACAGTGACCTATAAATTTAAATTCCCTGTTTTTTTGTGCGTGGATGAGGAGCGAAGGATGTGTTTGTCCAGTTATTTTCCCCTTCTCATCTCTGCGTTGATCTCTGCCTTGCCTCGGTCTTTGCGTGTTATTTCACCTCTGCGTCTTATTCATTCTCAGTAATCTGGAAACTATGTTTGGCATTTCCTGCATTTCAACACCCTCAACCACGAAAAATTAAATCTGCATTTTTATATAAGTGGTTGTATCAATTTAACTTTGTGTTTTTAAATATCGTCAGATACATTTAAATCTTCATTTTTATATCAGTTGTTGGATGAATTTAACTCTGTGTTTTTACTTATTGTTGGATAACTTAAATCTGCATAGCGATACCTCCCTGCAAATTAACTCCATGTTTGTTTTAATGATAGCAATGTTCTTTGCATTTTTACCTCTACTCATTAATATTTGAAGACGATTGGAGACTGGGTTGTCCTTTTGTTGACAGGACCTTACATTGTTTGGACTGCGATTTCTTTTTCCTTCTTATGCATTTAAATTATTGGATGACGATTTGCCACTTCTTCATACTGCAATTCATTTTTATTTGTTGGGTGAATTGCCACTTTGAAAGACACAATTGTTGCCTGGGTGTTTAATTGGCAATTTTCCACTTCTTTAGACTGCATTTCATTTTTATTTGTTGGGCGAATTGCCACTTGAAAGACACAATCGTTGCCTGGGTGTTTAACTAACGATTTTCCACTTCTTTAGACTGCATCTCATTTTTATTGTTGGGCGAATTGCCACTTTGAAAGACACAATCGTTTCCTGGGTATTTAACTGGCGATTTGCCACTTCTTTAGACTGCATTTTGTTTTTATTTGTTGGGCGAATTTCCACTTGAAAGACACAATCATTTCCTAGGTGTTTAAATGGTGATTTTCCACTTCTTTAGACTGCATTTTGTTTTTATTGTTGGGAAAATTGCCACTTTGAAAGACACAATCGTTGCCTGGGTGTTTAACTGGTGATTTTCCACTTCTTCAGACTACATTTCATTTTTATTTGTTGGGCGAAATACCACTTGGAAGACACAATCGTTGCCTGGGTGTTTAACTGGCAATTTGCCACTTCTTCAGACTGCATTTCATTTTTATTGTTGGGCAAATTGCCACTTTGAAAGACACAATCGTTGCATGGGTGTTTAACTGGTGATTTGCCACTTCTTCAGACTGCATTTCATTTTTATTTTTTGGGTGAATTTCCACTTGAAGGACACAATCGTTGTCTAGAAGTTAACTGGTGATTTTCCATTATTAAGACTACATTTATGTAACGACTTATTGCTCTACGACTGCCATTGTTAAGACTGCAATTATGTAACGAATTATATTACTCTGGCAATTTCCATTATTATGACTGCAATCGTTGCATGTTTTTCCTGCGATTTGCCAACTGTTACCTGGCACGTTGGGCTACTGGTCATGACTACGATTTGCCGATGTATTAACCTGGCAATTTTTCTATTTAATCTCTGTGTCTTCTTGTCTCTTTGCCAGCCTTGTCATTTGACCCCTGCCCCTTGCCCGCGATGTAATGTATAGCTTTAAATCTCGTTGATTTCTGTAATGTATAGATTTTTGTATAAGATTTCTGTAATGTATATCTTTAAATCCCATTGAATATAATGGCATTAAATCTCATTGAATTCATATGGCAGTAATTCCCATCGAATGTATATGGAATTAAATCTCCTTGAATGTATAGCTTGATTTATATGGCATTAAATCTCATTGAATGTATATCTTGAATGTATAACTTGATTTATATGGCATTAAATCTCTTTGAACGTATAGTGACTTTTATATGTAATGTATAACTTGATTTAGATAGCGTTTAATAATAGCATTAATTCTCGTTGAATAACATGGAGGTGACAATTATTCATACATAGCAAGATAGCTTTAAATTTTCATTGAATAGCATCATTTGGATTTTATTTATACCCACATAATAGCATAAAATGGTAGAAAATATAGCATTGAAGTGGCATTAATTATAGACATCGATCACATTCAGGATTAGCCTTTCTAGACAATATTGTCGATTATTTTTAAGCAGCGTGGAGCACATTTAAAATGTCAAGTAGATCACTTATCTTAATGGATAGTTTATAATTGTTGATAAGCATATTTGATTTGGTTAAGTGCCTTTCTTAGTGCGCATTATGATAAAATTTATGACCTTAGTTGCTTGGTAACAGTTCGACCTTCGCACTTAGACCTCTAGCATATCCATTTTTGGATGGGTTGTTGGCGGATTTGGGTATTAACTTGAGCTTTTCCTTTGATTGTAGTAATCTTGTGTCTTGTCGACTTGTTGCTTGGGGTATGGGTGTAGCCGTCTTGTCAGTATTCGGCTCCTAGCACGTCGAAGTTTTCTAGAGTCCTTGGTCCAGTTATGATGTGTCGCGCCAAGGTCATAGTCATGCCTATCACCTGGGGATGACATGATTCCTGATGAGGGGATCATTGCACGCCCTAAGGAATAGAGGCAAAGGATAAATTAGCCGAGGTCTGTGCTTTCGGTGTGGGTGTTGTTGATCGATGTGATTTTTTGTTAGTGCTTAGGTTGTAATGCCTTCATGCATTTGGTTCACGTGCCTTGAGGTTCTAGTGATTGGTCGTCAAGGTCATTGTGTCAGGTGGGGATTTTGTTCTTTAGCTTATAGTCATGGTATTTTTGCGTCGGGCAGGTAGTCGTTCCTCCTTATTGTTTTACGCATGTTCACCCATTTTATCTTGTGCCAGTGCATGGAGTCGTAGTTGTCTGTTGCCCGAACTGCGTGCTTGCATTCATCATCAGTCGTGTAGTTCAACTATTTTCATCTTAGCCTTCCGGACTAAAAACAAAAAAAAAAATATTGAACTCTGGCTTCACGTGTAGTCCTAACAGTGGGGTCGTTACAACTTTCAAAGTAAGAATAGTACTTATTAGTCCCTGTGAAGGTGTAGAGGGACTATAACGATCAATTCTTTGTTGACTTCATATTAGTTTGTACTTTGACCACAAATATTTTCATAATATCTATTGTTGGAACTAGGGAACTAAAAACATTGATTTTTATATAATAAAAAATACCATATATGTCATGATTTGATTAGATAACAGATAGGAGGTCTTATTGATGGCTTCGTTATTCCCAATGTTTTATATGTTAGCATATCCAAAGTTTTTGATCATATACGGTCTTTCTAAATCATATATTTTCTTATGCATTGCTCGAAGGTGGATTAATGCTAGCATTAGTTTGAATGTTTGTCTTAGCATTTTCTGCTAATTTATCCTAAGTTTTGTTAATTATAAATATTTTTATGTTTGTTGTACTATTGTTATTATTATTATTTTTACTTTTTATTATTATTAAGTACTTAACGTACGTAAAGAGGCATGCTATACACATTATTTCTGGTAAATTGGACACTAATGGAATGTATATTTCTGGTAAGTCCAATGTCTCCAACCCTGGTGCCTTTAACACAACATATCATGCCTTTGAGACATGATATAAACATCAAAGTGTGGCATGAACATGTGGGAGCATGGTGGACTGATTTACTTCCATTTTTAAAAGTAAGGAGGTTATATAAATGTAATAGTATTTAAAGAAGTATTCTAAATGCCCTACCTTGGTTTTTATGAGGGCACATTTTTTAATCAAGTTTACTTCAACTAAAATTTAGAAAATTATTGATTGAAATTATTGTAATTGCATATTTGAGTTGTTGGGTTTGTATAATCTTGGTGTGAATAATTTTTAGGTGTATAGTCTTGGTGCATCAAAAAATTTAGAAATTTTGCATGGTGTATAATCTTAGTGTTTCAAAAATTTAAAAGTTTTTTAGGTGTTGTTTAAGAAATAATTTAATAAATTCAGAAATTTTTTCATGGTTTATAAACTTAGTGTTTCCACGTATAATCTTGGTGCCTCATACATTTAGAAATTTTTCATGGTGTATAATCTTAGTGTTTCAAAAATTTAAAAGTTTCAGGTGTTGGTGTTTCAGAAATTATTTCAAAAATTTTAAAAGTTTTTTAGGTGTTGTTTCACAAAATTATTTTATAAATTCAGAAAAATTTTCAAGGTTTATAATTTTGGTGTCTCATAAATTTAGAAAGTTTCCATGGTGTATAAACTTAATGTTTCCGTGTATAATCTTGGTGCCTCCGAAATTTAGAAATTTTTATTTAAGTAAAAAATGTTATAGCATTATATAAATTACTATAAATCTTGGTAAAATGTTATAATATTCTGTTTTTTAATGTAAGCATGTTATATAAATGTAATAGTATTTAAAGAAGTATTGTAAATTCCCTACCTTGTTTTTTATCAAGGCACATTTTTTAATCAAGTTTACTTCATGGTGCAACCAATTCCCCACTCCTCGGAGAACGATCGCTCTCACCAGGACCTTCTCTACTCTTTGGCCCGAAGAACGTCAATGCTCCTCTAATTCCCCGTCGGGAATTCTTGACCCACAGCACTTTCCAATGATCTCCCTTAACAGTCGGAAAATCAAAATTCGTGATATCGCGAATTCTATGCTCGCGTGCCTTATGCCTCACGAGTCCCTGAACCCCGATATGGGTCAATCGTTGACTTTCTCCTTTTTTTATTATCAGAGTTTTCCCTATCAAGATATCGCTACTCGCGATGTCGACACTCTAAATTTCCAAACTTCGAACCCCGATGTGTCGACCCTCCGATACAATGCCACCTGTGCTCCGCTAGATTCCAAGGTCCCACACTGCCACGTCACCTTCGGGATATCGCGGATAGCGAATCCGACATGCAAGTGTTCTCTCCCGTCAACAACCCCGATTCTCCGAACCCCGATTAGATGGGATCCCTTGACACGTGTCCCCACGATCAACGGTTGTGATCCTATCGGGATATCGCAGATCGCGATATCGTTACTCCCATTCCAACAACTTGGTGCTTCAACTCACAATATGCCGATATGCGATGGCACGTGCAAATCTGATGGTTCCTATGAACCTAGATCGACGACACTACTTCCTCCTGAGCTTCGAACTTCTAAATGCTCGCACTATAATCTCCACGCCCCTTTGCAAGATCTGACGGTCCTCGGGTTCTCGTGGAATCTCTCCAGGATATTTCAATCGTCCGTTCTTCCTTGGATATTTCTTGCGAGATGAATCAAACGCTTCCTCCGTGAAGACTTGTCCAACCCCTCGCCAACCTATGGAGCTTCTCTCTTGGGCGTTCCAAAGCACTCCTGCAATTCTCTTCTCCTGAACTGTAGGCCTATTCCTCCTGAGCTTGTCTTCGCTTCACAAGTCTTTATGAGGATTTGTTGCACGCACTCCTTGCGGTGTCTCTTCGAACACGACTGAGCGTTGAAGCTCCCTCGACTCTGCACGCTCACCTGCAGCAGCAGTCCTAATTCCCTTTTCCTCAGAATCGCAACTCTGAGTCTTCATCCAGCCTACGCACGTCTTGCACGGCTTCGGTGCCAAATCTGCACTTCTGAGAGCTTAGAACAAAAGTTACCTCTATCTGAACCCTGCAGTCACGCACTCCTTGCGAACAAATTCCAATTCACTCCTTGTAGGAATCCCTTGTGTTGGCGACGGAAGACACTCCTGGATTGCTATCAGGAGCAGAGCCCGACGCCCATCAGTTTTGTGTCACGATTGTTCGTAGATGGGTGATCAAATGGAAGGAAACTCGAAACAGTAGTGTTCCAACTCTAAAAACAGGCCAGGCATGCATGAGCAAGTGAGGTCTTGTGTAAACTTCAGACAGTGAGCTGTAGTAAAGGGTGAACAGGTGGAAGACTTATGGAGAAGAGTGCGAAGGTCTGTTATAAACAGCAAGTTCCTAACAGACTGTAGAAGAAAGCATCCTAACACAAGGTCTTCTTGCATTCGAATACAGGGCACCAGAAAATACAATAATGCCACGATAAATCATTTATCATAACAAAGATGCAACAATTCGCATGACTCAGTCAATCACGAACTTCCTAGCATAAGATGAAAAAATTAGACGAGTAAAGAAGAATTGTCTATCATAAAACAAGAAATCTCATATACAGATACATAAGATGGAAACTGAAATAGCTGCTAAACATTACAATAGGGAGCTCTGCTCAACCATCGATGCCTACAAAAATGGAAAAAATGCCTACATATACTTGGGACTAACTCTGGTTCTCCAGGCGCGATCACATCGCGAATTCAATGCTTAACAATGCGGAGCTTCTCTATCAGGACGGGCTGTCAGTCTGCCTCCATCAAATCTTCCCCCTATTCCCCTGTCGTGCGCCTCTTTAATTCATCATGGCATGCGCCAGGGGGGTAGCTGGGCCCTTTGAATATTGCACTGGCGTGTGCAGGCTTCTCTAGTGAGTTGGAGACTCGGCATGGCTTTCCTGAATAGAACCGATACCAGGGACCCTCCTGGGTCAATTTCAACCGGGACCTCCATACTTTTGCAATAAATGGGTGACGCGAGGCTTCACCCACCCTCTTTCTCCTTCTCTGTTGAGCTGAAGTGGCTCTTTTGGATCCCCCGAGTGAAATCCTTGATGGAACCCCGACCTAGTCCACTGGTCTCTTCTCCTTTCCTCATGATCTACTAAACTTCACCAAGACCTTTCCCCAACTCTACATCGGGTTTTGGGGTTTCGTGATTCCCGTTGTCAAGAGTTCTTGACCCTTTGAACTCCCGATCACTGATTTTTCGATGAGCGCGTGTATGGGTTAGCCCTCCTGGCTATACTATGTTCCATGTGACCACCTCTTATATGACCTCAGCTGAACCTTTGTCGGGGCTTCGACGCTTTTGATGTCTCGATACACAAGTCCTTGGGACTTGCGATTCTCCGATTTCCGATGCGCTTTCCGTGCTAGCCCTCTGACTAGGCCCTGGTCCAAGTGACCATCACCATATTCCCTCGGCCATACTCTCCATCGAAGTTTCACGGTTTGCGATATCAACGAACACGCACCCTCTAGAATCGCGATTCCCTGAAACCCGATGGCTCATGGTCGTTGACATGCCAACGGTTCATCCCCCGTCGCGAAAACCTGCCACCTGTTTCCCACTATGGCCCTTAACTCCGTCGGGAAATCGCGTATCGGGATATCGCGATTCCCGCTGTCATGTGCACGAGACTTTTAGTTCCCCGATCCCTGACTCTGCGGGATCTATCGACACGTGTCCCTGCTGACGGACGGTTCTGATCCGGTCGGGAAATCGCGGATCGCTGTTCCTGCATGCAAGAATTTCTTATCTTTAAAAAACTCCGATTTTTCCCCTCTACACACTCGGGGTTAACCTTGGCACAACTTCCAGAGATCTAATGGCTGATGGAATTTCGTTGATCTCCTCTGTAAGATTTTGGCCGTTGATTTTCTTTGAGGATGGCTAATGACTGCTGAAGACAAAACTTTGCCCGCTCGCTTGCTTGACTTGCTGCTACAAGGTGGGATTATCTCGCGATATGCTCAGGTGCTTCCTGTGCAAAATGCAGACCTGGGTACGCCTAATCCTGAGACAAGAAAAATCGCTAACATTAGGCTCCATGGGGGGATAGAGTCGTCCCTGCGATGCTCTAAGAACTCATTCCGCAGCTTCAGTGCCTTGCTGTTGGGCTATGGAGTCATGCTGAAAACATCCTGCTGCTGAAAATAGAGGCCAAAAAATAAAAGTAACAAAATAAAACTACATGCTCAAAGGAGCTTATTTATACACAATCCTAAACTAATAAAATATTTTACATGGGCTAGGTGAAAGAGAACTTCCACCATAGCCATCCAAGCAGCTTCCTGGATAGAAGCTCCTTCCTTCTGTCGATGATCACCAGCAGATGGTGTAACCGTGACAGCAGAATGGCCACACTCTTCAACTCCTCCTTATAGGCTGGAGTTGAGATGAAATAGGGTGACTCCAAGGCATAGGGGAAATGCCACTCCATGTATTTGTTGAAAGGGTCATCGAATGAGAGGCCATTTCCAAGGAATTGGCGAAATACGGCCTCTTCTGCTACACAGTTGTTCACATGCGGTCGAATGTCTCTGATATCCATGGGCCAGTGAATAACTGGAGTAGGCCCGCTGATCTCAGGTGGTGGTTGCTCGCTGACTGGCTCTACGCAGTCTATAAACTGCCTCTTCGACTGCTCCTCTGGTTCTTATGGTACCTCTTCTTGGCTCTCCCAAGGGTCAGAGTCATAATCATCATAGATAGGACCTGTGGGAGAGCTCTGCTTTTCAATTTGCTGTTCAGGGGGGCTGATTTCCTCACATTGTCTTTCACTTGTGAGCAGAGGAGAAGGCTCTGCAGTCTTCTCTTGGAAGTTCCGGGTGTCCAGCTCAGAATTTGATTCATAGCTGTCATACACGGGCTGGATGCTACCCAGGTCATCAATCTGTGATGCGGGGCTCTGTTGCTCCCCAACTGAATAGTCATTAAAGTTGGGTGAGCACCAGAGTTCTTCATCTTGCAAAAAAGGAACGATCTCCAGATCCTCCTTTCCAATCCCAAATGTAAATACATCATGGGAAATCTCGTGAAGAAAAAGAGAACAGTCCTCTTCCCCAACTAACACTTCATCGTTTTGTTCTGGGACAACAAGCTCGTCGGGGACAGATGTTGATGTGCTTACAGGATCTTCAACATTTTCCTCGAGAGAGCCATCTAGAACATCTGCCTTAGAGACTGGAAAATCCTCCCCATTGTCCTCATATTTTAACTTTGCATGTTGGGCAATGAGAGATATCATTAGTCCACTCAGAGCAACTTTCTCCCCCAGTCTTCTATCCTTACAGCCCTTATCAGACATAATCATATCTAGGAGGAT
>JZKD02S1674087.1:220852-231191 GCA_000966675.3 Picea glauca | reverse complement strand
GGGGTAAAGAATGATACCATTTACGCGCATCCCCTGCTAACGAGAACATGAACATCTTTAGTAATACATCCTCATGATGTATCTCCCACTGACGCATGAGTTCATGAAACTCACTAAGGTGTTGAGAAGGGTTGTCCTCTTCACACTTTCCAAATATGGGCAAATAATCACCCCATTCACCCATAGAGGGGACAACATTAGGAAAACCAGGAATAGCAGAAAAATTAAAAGGAGAAAACCTGCGAGCAAGGATTTTCTCCATATCGAACCAATGAAGTCGCCAATCGATCCTTGAATCATGGAGTCGCCAGGTGAAAAATGTGCATCTTCGAATGTGTCTGGTCCTTTTTCACCATCAGAGGCCATATCTTAACATTATCGTTACCCCAGGAAACTTCTCAGGTTGAGAAAGCAGCCACTGAAACCTTCTCGAGAAAGCTCCTCTGGGTCAGATTTCAGGTGTGCCAACAGTGGCCGCAACTGAAACAGTAAAGTGGAAACAATGGAGTCACCACAGTGGAGTCGCCAGGTACACAGTAGCAATCTGAGTAATTCTGATTTCTGATGCACCTTCAGAATCAGTTGATCGTTGTCGTTCTTCCCAGGGAAAATATTCAAATTCGTCCCCGGCAACGGCGCCAGAAATGTTGGCGTCGGAAGTCACTCCTGGATTGCTATCAGGAGCAGAGCCCGACGCCCATCAGTTTTGTGTCACGATTGTTTGTATATGGGTGATCAAATGGAAGGAAACTCGAAACAGTAGTGTTCCAACTCTAAAAATAGGCCAGGCATGCATGAGCAAGTGAGGTCTTGTGTAAACTTCAGACAGTGAGTTGTAGTAAAGGGTGAACAGGCGGAAGACTTATGGAGAAGAGTGCGAAGGTCTGTTATAAACAGCAAGTTCCTAACATACTGTAGAAGAAAGCATCCTAACACAAGGTCTTCTTGCATTCGAATACAGGGCACCAGAAAATACAATAATGCCACGATAAATCATTTATCATAACAGAAATGCAACAATTCGCATGACTCAGTCAATCACGAACTTCCTAGCATAAGATGAAAAACTTAGACGAGTAAAGAAGAATTGTCTGTCATAAAACAAGAAATCTCATATACAGATACATAAGCTGGAAACTGATATAGCTGTTAAACATTACAATAGGGAGCTTTGCTCAACCATCGATGCCTACAAAAATGGCAAAAATGCCTACATATACTTGGGACTAACTCTGGTTCTCCAGGCGCGATTACATCGCGAATTCAATGCTTAACATTGCGGAGCTTCTCTATCAGGATGGGCTGTCAGTCTGCCTCCATCAAATCTGCCCCCTGTTCCCCTATCGTGCACCTCTTTAATTCATCATGGCATGCGCCAGGGGGGTAGCTGGGCCCTTTGAATATTGCACTGGCGTGTGCAGGCTTCTCTGGTGAGTTGGAGACTCGACGTGGCTTTCCTGAATAGAACCGGTACCAGGGACCCTCATGGGTCAATTTCAACCGGGACCTCCATACTTTTGCAATAAATAGGTGACGCGAGGCTTCACCCACCCTCTTTCTCCTTCTCTGCTGATCTGAAGGGGCTCTTTTGGATCCCCCGAGTGAAATCCTTGATGAAACCCCGACCTAGTCCACTGGTCTCTTCTCCTTTCCTCATGATCTACTAAACTTCACCGAGACCTTTCCCCAACTCTACATCGGGTTTCGGGGTTTCGTGATTCCCGTTGTCAAGAGTTCTTGACCCTTTGAACTCCCGATCACTGATTTTCCGATGAGCGCGTGTACGGGTTAGCCCTCCTAGCTATACTATGTTCCATGTGACCACCTCTTATATGACCTCAACTGAACCTCTGTCGGGGCTTCGACGCTTTTGATGTCTCGATACACAAGTCCTTGGGACTTGCGATTCTCCGATTGCCGATGCGCTTTTCGTGCTAGCCCTCTGACTAGGCCCTGGTCCAAGTGACCATCACCATATGCCCTCAGCCATACTCTCCATAGGATTTTCACAGTTTGCGATATCAACGAACACGCACCCTCCGGACTCGCGATTCCCCGAAACCTGATGGCTCATGGTCATTGACATGCCAACGGTCCGTCCCCCGTCGCGAAAACCTGCCACCTGTTTCCCACTATGGCCCTTAACTCCATCGGGAAATCGCGTATCGGGATATCACGATTCCCGTTGTCATGTGCACGGGACTTTTAGTTCCCCGATCCCCGACTCTGCGGGATCTATCGACACGTGTCCCTGCTGATGGACGGTTCTGATCCGGTCGGGAAATCGCGGATCGCGGTTCCTGCATGCAAGAATTTCTTATCTTTAAAAAACTCTGATTTTTCTCCTCTACACACTCGGGGTTAACCTTGGCACAACTTCCAGAGATCTAATGGCTGACGGGATTTCGTCGATCTCCTCTGTAAGATTTTGGCCGTTGATTTTCTTTGAGGATGGCTAATGACTGCTAAAGACAAAACTTTGCCCGCTCGCTTGCTTGACTTGCTGCTACAAGGTGGGATTATCTCGCGATATGCTCAAGTGCTTCTGGTGCAAAATGCAAACCTGGGTACGCCTAATCCCGAGACAAGAAAAATCGCTAACACCTTGGTTCAAAATAGAGAAACAATTGAAACTAATTTCTTACTCTCACAACTTTCAATTCAACTATGAAACCACATACACAGCATATCAAAGAAAGTGCATAACCAGAAGCAAATACTCATAAGCATAATATCAGCAATACACAGAGAATAACACAGCCATGGAATTGAATCAAATCTTTTCTATTAATTCAATATCTGTGAATGGTGGTTCTGCACACAAATTCTCTGCTGCTCTTCTTTTTTCCTTGCTCTTTTTCTAGCTAATATTACAATGTACAAAGGAGGGTTTCTATATCCCGTTTCCCTCTTGGATTCTAAAGCTATCAAATCTACAATTAAATTTCTATCTACCAGCATTAAATCTATTAAATGCCTCAACTACTTAAGGACGTGAGTTATCCACTCAAGGTCCCCTTTACAATAAAAGTGTGCTTATTTATAAATGACTTCATTTAAAGGATGGCGCAATACTTCCAAAGTATTTCAAAATGCATGCTGGCGTTGTCCAGCTGTTTCCTACTCTTGTGTTGGCTCGCTTGATGAGTGAGCGATGCTCCTGCATCATACTCCTCGGCTTGAAAATTTCATGGGCTCCTGTCCATGAGATCCTGCACGGTCTGTCCATGCTTCTGTATCACTGCTTCGTTTTCCCAGCTAGCATCCTCCACTGGGTGGTTCTTCCACTTCGCCAGATATTCAAAGTACTGCTTTCGTCTGGTTTTCTTACCTGGTCGCTTGTCCAATATGCACTCCATTTGCGGCTTCTATGCGACTGGTAATTGCTTCTGCCACTAGATCACTGGTTCTTCAGTTCCATCTTTTATTTCTCCAGCCTTGTATGGGTATAAATCTGAAACATTAAATATCGGAGATATTCCGATGCCATCCGGCAACTCAATTTCATATGCATTCTCTCCGAATTTATTCAGGACTCTACATGGTCCGATTTTCTTCATCTTGAGTTTATTGTATGTTCGCCTTGGGAACCTTTCCTTCCTCAAGTGTGCCAGAACAAGATCCCCAACTTAAAACTGAAGTTGCCTCCGATGATGATCTGCTCTGCGCTTATACTCTTGATTTGAATCAATCAATCGTTGCTTCACCTGGCTGTGAAGTTCCTGCATCGCCTCAGCGAATTCTTCTGCACTAGCACTGCTAGTCGCAGTCTGCTCTGAATCTCGCAATTCAGAAACTCCTCTCGGTTGTGTCCCATACACAATCTAAAATGGAATTTTCCCTGTGCTTCGATTCACAGAGTCATTGTAAGCAAACTCTGCCTGTGGCAACACATTGTCCCAGTTGTTGTGGTGTTCTGTCACCAAGCTCCTCAGCAAGTCTCCAAGACTTCTGTTGACCACCTCGGTTTGTCCGTCTGTCTGCGAATGATAAGCAGAACTAAATGCCAGATTAGTCCCTATCTTTTTCCATAGCGTCCTCAAAAAATGACCTATGAATTTTGTATCCCTGTCCGAGACTATACTTCTCGGCAATCCATGAAGTCTAACAATCTCTTTGAAAAACAAGTTTGCGATGTGCGTCGCATTGCTGGTCTTCTGACGCGGAATAAAATGTGTCATCTTCAAAAACCTGTCCACAACCACAAAGATGGAATCAACCCCTCTCTGCGTCCTTGGCAATCCTAGTACGAAATCCATGCTGATCGCCTCCCATGGCCTCTCTGGTATGGGTAATGGCTGATAAAACCCTGCATTATGTTTCCGGCCCTTCGAATGTTGACAAATTCGACACCTATCAACAAACCTCTTGACATATCCTCACATGCCTGGCCAAAAATAAGATTCTCTCAACTTTGTGAATGTTTTGTCGTGGCCAAAATGCCCTGCTAAGCCCCCGCTGTGTTTTTCTTTCACCAAATTCTCCCTCATGGAGCAACTCGGAATGCATAACTAGTTGCCTCTGAACAACAATCCTTCCTGGATCATGTAATCTATCCATGGGCTTCGATCTCTAAGAGCGGGATTCTCAACTGCTTATTATGCTTCCCCGAAGTCTGCATCTCCGGTGTACATGTCCTTCAGATTATCAAAACCCAATGTCTTAACTCGAAACCCCTGCAGCAAAAAACATTTTCTGCTCAAAGCATCAGCCACTTTGTTAGCAGTCCCTAAAATGTGTTTAATCACAAACGTGAAATTTTGCATGTACTCTACCCATTTTGCATGTTTCTGGTTCAACTTCTCTTGTTGACTCACAAACTGCAATGCATGATTATCGCTGTACAATACAAATTCTTTTGGGATCAAGTAATGCCTCCACTTCTTTAATGCCTGTATGATGGAATAAAACTCTTTATCGTACATGGAGTACTTCAGCTTTGCCTCATCCAGCTTCTCACTAAAATATGCAACTAGTCTATCCTCTTGACTCAAGACCGCTCCTATAGCATATCCACTTGCATCACATTTCACTTGAAATGTCTTTTGAAAATCAGGGAACACCAACACTGGTTGCTCTGTGATCTTTTGCTTCAACAGATTGAAGCTTTTCTCAGCCTCCGCTGTCCAATGAAAAGACTTATGTCGCTTCTTCACTATGTCCATCATCGCGAGGCTAATTCCACTAAAATTTCTGATGAATTTTTTGTAGAAACTAACCAAACCATGGCAACTCCTCACCTCGAAAACATTTCTCGGTGATGGCCAGTTCTTGATCACTTCTACCTTCTCCGGATCCATTTTCAACTCATTCGTTGAAATAACAAAACCCAAATAAATGAGCTCTATTTGCATAAATGAGGATCTCTTCATATTAATCAACAACTTCTCTTGCTATAGCTTTATCATCACAATGGACAAATGTTTTAGATGTTTAGCCTTGGTCTTACTGTAGATCAATATATCATCCAGATATACGACAACAAACTTCCCGATGAATTCCTTCAGGACTTCATTCATCAGTCTCATGAATGTACTCGGCGCGTTTGTCAAGCCAAACGACATGACCAACCATTCATACAAACCTTCATTTGTCTTGAATGTTGTCTTCCATTCATCACCTTCCCTCATGCGAATCTGGTGATATCCGCTTTTCAGATCAATTTTCGAAAAATAATTTGCCCCACTCAGACAATCCATCAGATCATCCATTCTCAGCAGTGGAAATCTGTACCTGATGGTGATTTTGTTAATCTCTCTGGAGTCTGTACACATTCTCCATCCTCCATCTTTCTTTGGACTGAGTACTGTTGGAACAACACACAGACTTAGACTCTCCCTAACCAGTCCTTTATCCAATAAATCCTGGACCTGGTTCTTGACCTCCTCATTCTCTTGAGGCGTCAATCTGTACGCAACCTTGTTTGGTAAACTGGCTCCTGGTATGAGGTCGATATGATGACTCACACTCCTCATCGGTGGAAACGAATGAGGTAATTCGTCCACGATGATGTCAGCAAACTCTTCCAGCAGTTCCTGAATCTCATCCGGAAATCATCCACTCTTGTGCTAGTCAGGACAATTCTTGGTTTCCTGACCACAAAGAATTGTGGATCTTCATTCTTCTCAACCTCTGTAAGAAGCTCCTTCCCACTCATGAGAAGTATGGTGTTGCTTACTTTCGGTTTTACCTCCCTATCCTTTATCGGAAGTAACTTATGGGTTCTCCCATTCTTCTCCAGTGTATATTTGTTCATCTTCCCATCATGAATCACATTTCTGTCATACTGCCATGGTCTACCCAGCAATACATGACAAACATCCATGGTAATGACATCACCTATAATTTTATCCTTATATCCACCTATTTTGAATTCAACCAAGCATTGTTTAGTGACACTCACCTGATGTCCTTTTTGTAGCCATGAAACCTTATATGGACTCGGGTGATTGGTCGTCTCTAGTTCCAACTTTTCCACCATCTCGGTCAAAACGAGATTATATGTGCTCCCGCTGTCTACAATGACCTTGCATTTCCTATCCTTCGATGTGCAAGCCATTCTGAACAGTCTTCTCCTCTGTACTGAGGTTTCCACCTCCTTCTCAGGTGTTAAAAGAACCTTATGCATCCCAAGCGATCTTCTGTTGTCTGCATCTTCGTCCTTAGCATCATGCTTCTGAGCTTTTGTGATGTGAGCTTCCCCTGTATCCTTCTTTTTCTCCGGACACTCGAATGACTTGTGCCCATTCTTCCCACATGTGAAACATGTGATAACTCCACCTCTTCCCCTACCTCGACCTCTAGTACGAGGAAGTGTGTTTGCATCAACATAATCTCCACGCTGATCATTTTGTTGTCCTCTCAGCTCAACATACGGCTGCCTCTATGAGGTTCCGCCTCTTTCAACTTTACCCTGAGGTCTCTTCCATTCCTCCTTGGGCTTCTGAGTTCTTTCTTGGGTAACTGCCTTGCCTCTGGGCTGACTTCTGCCTCGCCCTCGCTGTCCTTTCTTTCAGCTTAGCTTCTCCTCGTCTTTCAGAGCCAATTGGTAAGCATCTTCCACCGTTCGGATGGTTAGCATGCTTAATTCATCCTGAATGTCGTATCTTAGACCATTTAGATATCTCACCACCTTCTCATCATCACTCTCCCGATGACCTGCTCAGATATTGAGATTGTAAAACTCTTCGGTGTATTCCTTCACCGTCATTAACTTCTGCCTCAAGTTCTGCATTCTCCTGAACAATGTGATCTGGTAATCTCTGAGGATGAATTTTGCTTTCATTTTAGCAATCATTCTATCCCAGCTTTTAATCTTCTGTTTACCTTTGGAACGTCTATCTGCCTGTAGCTCGTCCCACCATAATGCTGCATGTCCCTTCAACTTAGTGACAGCATGCCTTACATTTTTATCCTCTTCGATATCTTCATAATCGAAGTAGGTGTCAAGAGCTCTGATCCAGTCCAACAACTCTTCTGCATCCAGGCTTCCTTCATAAGCTGGAATATCCATTTTAGTTCTGGAACTCATCCTGGTGATAGATTTAATCAATCGCTCTGTTGATGCATCCTCTGCTGTGACTTCTTCTTCATGTCCAGCTTCCTCTTCAACCTCGGAATCACTAAGATCCCCTGCACCAACTCTGCGTCTCTGCGCTGTCTCCCTCTCCTCAAGCCTTGCTCAGAGATCTCTCATTTGGCACTCCATTTCTGGATTTCCTGTTGGCCTGCCTCTTCTTCTCACCTCCCTGTCCTCTGGGTCGGGTGACTGTCTTTCCCTTCTTGGAGGCATGATGAATTCTCTTCTCCTTCTCTGCTACAGAAAGCAAAGAACTATTCTCGCTCTTATACCACACTGGTGCAACCAATTCCCCACTCCTCGGAGAACGATCGCTCTCACCAGGACCTTCTCTACTTTTTGGCCCGAAGAGCATCAATGCTCCTCTAATTCCCCGTCGGGAATTCTTCACCCACAACACTTTCCAATGATCTCCCTTAACAGTCAGAAAATTAGAATTCACGATATCGTGAATTCTATGCTTGCGTGCCTTATGCCTCACGAGTCCTCGAACCCCGATATGGGTCAATCGTTGACTTTCTCCTTTTTTTATTATCGGAGTTTTCCCTATCGGGATATCGCTACTCGCGATGTTGACACCCTGAATTTCCAAACTCTGAGCCCTGATGTGTCGACCCTCCGATACAATGCCACCTGTGCTCTGCTAGATTCTGGGGTTCCACACTGCCACGTCACCTTCGGGATATCTCGGATCGCGAATCCGACATGAAAGTGTTCTCTCCCGTCGAGAACCCTGATTCTCCGAACCCCGATTAGATGGGATCCCTTGACACGTGTCCCCACGATCAACAGTTTTGATCCTATCGGGATATCATGGATCGCGATATCGTTACTCTCGTTCCAACGGCTTGGTGCTTCAACTCACGATATGTCGATATGCGATAGCACGTGCAAATCCGATGGTTCCTATGAACCCATATCGACGGCACTACTTCCTCCTGAGCTTCGAACTTCTAAATGCTCGCACCATAATCTCCATGCCCCTTTGCAAGATCTGAAGGTCCTCAGGAACTCGTGGAATCTCTCCAGGAGATTTCAACCGTCGGTTCTTCCTTGGATATTTCTTGTGAGATGAATCAAACTCTTCCTCCGTGAAGAATTGTCCAACCCCTCGCCAACCTATGGAGCTTCTCTCTTGGGCGTTCCACAGCACTCCTGCAATTCTCTTCCCGTGAACTGAAGGCCTATTCCTCCTGAGCTTGTCTTCGCTTCACAAGTCTTTATGAGGATTTGTTGCATGCACTCCTTGTGGCGTCTCTTCGAACACGACTAAGCGTTGAAGCTCCCTCGACTCTGCACGCTCACCTGCAGTAGCAGTCCTAATTCCCTTTTCCTCAGAATCGCAACTCTGAGTCTTCTTCCAGCCTGCGCACGTCTTGCACGGCTTCGGTGCCAAATATGCACTTCTGAGAGCTTAGAAAAAAAGTTACCTCTATCTGAACCCTGCAGTCACGCACTCCTTGTGGACAAATTCCACTGCACTCCTTGCAGGAATCCCTTGGTTCAAAATAGGGAAACAATTGAAACTAATTTCTTACTCTCACAACTTTCAATTCAACTATGAAACCACATACACAGCATATCAAAGCAAGTGCATAACCAGAAGAAAATACTCATAAGCATAATATCAGCAATACACAGAGAATAACACAACCATGGAATTGAATCAAAGCTTTTCTATTAATTCAATATCTGTACATGGTGGTTCTGCACACAAATTCTCTGTTGCTCTTCTTTTTTCCTTTCTCCTGTTCTAGCTAATATTACAATGTACAAAGGAGGGTGTCTATATCTCGTTTCCCTCTTGGATTCTAAATCTATCAAATCTACAATTAAATTTCTATCTACCAGCATTAAATCTATTAAATGCCTCAACTACTTAAGGACGTGAGCTATCTGCTCAATGTCCCCTTTACAATACAAGTGCGCTTCTTTATAAATGACTTCATTTAAAGGACAGCGCAATACTTCCAAAGTATTTCAAAATGCATGCTGGCGTTGTCCAGTTGTTTCCTGCTCTTGTGCTGGCTCGCTTGATGAGTGAGCGATGCTCCTACATCACTTCAACTAAAATTTAGGAAATTAGTGACTGAAATTACTATAATTGCATATTTGAGTTGTTGGGTCTGTATAATCTTGGTGAAATGATATTTTCAAGGTGTATAATCTTGGTGCCTCTAAAATTTAGAAATTTTGCATGGAGTATAATCTTAGTGTTTCAAAAATTTAAAAGCTTTATAGGTGTTGTTTGAGAAATTATTTCATAAATTCAAAAAAAAATCTAGCGTGTATAATCTTGGTCTCTCGGAAATTTAGAAAATTTTCATGGTGTATAAACTTAGTGTTTCCATGTATAATCTTGATGCCTTAGAAATTTAGAAATTTTTCATGGTGTATAATCTTAGTGTTTCAAAAATTTAAAAGTTTCACGTGTTGGTGTTTCAAAAATTATTTCAAAAATTTTAAAAGTTTTTTAGGTGTTGTTTAAAATATTTCATAAATTCATAAAAAAATTCAAGGTGTATAATCTTGGTGTCTCAGAAATTTAGAAATTTTCTACAAAAATGTGTATCATGGAATTGTTGGGTGCAAAATGTATATCATTGAATTATAGCAAAAAAGTGTTATATCAATGAATTATACTATTCTTTAAGTAAAAAATGTTATACTATTATACTGTTCTTTAAGTAAAAAGTGTTATAGCATTATATAAATTACTATAAATCTTGGTACAATATTATAATATTCTATAAATTATTA
>JZKD02S1674087.1:153977-178618 GCA_000966675.3 Picea glauca | reverse complement strand
AATTCTCACGTTTCTCTCACAACGATAGTGACATGTATAAGAAGTACAACAATGTCCATGTACTGCAATTTACGACAGATGCGGTAGTACCGCCTTTGTGAAGACTGGTACTACGCTGCACTGTGACCCTTCGCAGCAGTTTAATGCAATTCATCCGCTTATAATATAATTCGATCTCTCCTTCCTTTCTGATCAGCTTCCACGGCTATTCCAATCTGGAACTATCTATCCAGTTTTTTTGTTTTCTTTGCAGGATGGTGCTCAGAGAATTACTTTGTGCAATTCTACTCTGGAACTATCGATCCAGTTTCTGTGTTTTCTTTGCAGGATGGCGCTCAGAGAATTACTTTGTGCAATATTGGTGTGGAAGACTGGAAGGAAGGGAAGAGGATCAAAGGGGTGCTACGACTCGGCTAGCCATGAACATATTAAATGTATATGTGCACAACGGTAAGGAGGCACAGAGAGACAGGGAAGAGTTAGGGCATGGGAGTTGCACAGGCAGAAACGTCTGCTTCTGCCATTCTCATGCACTGCCTCTTCCCTGGCTCACTTCTTCTCCTATTATATGCTCCTTTCTTCAACTTTTTCTGTTTTTTAACGTTTCAGTTTTTCTCTGTAGATAACTAAGACAGCTCTTCCGAGTTATGTGTGGATTGTGTAGAATTGAAGATTCAAACGCATGTTCATCAACAGTGCAATGTTGCAACTAGTTCATTTCTGTGTGCAATGAATATTTTCTTTATGTAAGTAATCAGATTGGAAAGAGGGAATGGTCGGTTGGCTGATCTGATAGAATTTGCCCAAGGTCTGGTATTCTTCAGCTTGAGAAGTTTCAGATGAGCCTTAGTTGAGTTTTTATGCTCCATTGCTCTTACTTTCTGAATTCACAAAATAGTTGAGACATGAAGCTTTATGCGTTTTAGATTGTATTGCCTCTGTGTTGCCAATAGATTAAGCATTTGGATGAGGCTTCAGTTTTTGAATTCACAAAATATATCAGATGTTGAGTGATGAAGCTATTCTTTCAGGTTGAATTTGCCTTTCTGCTACCAACAGAATAATGGAAGAAGCATTTGAACATGATTTGGAGATATGGGTGTCATTTTGAAAGTGTGTTTTTTTAAAGGTCTGTTTATAGCAATTGTTCAGCTAAATTGCAGAGTATATGAAAGTTTCTATATAATGCGAAAATTAATGAGAACTCCTCATCCACATTCTTCTTTTTAATGATAACTTTCCTATAAATTGAAAAGAGAACAGCTACAAAATGAAACCTCATTCCATTTGATTAGTTTTAAAATTGAAAAGAGAACAACTACAAAATGTAATTTCATTTCATTTGATTAGTTTCAAAGTCATTCCATTTCATTTGATTAGTTTCAAAGTTAAATAATAATAATAATAATCTATTTTTAAGGTTACGGCCAAGCCAGCACACTAAATTGGTGTATGAGACCCCCTTGTTTGTGGGACAAGGGACCCCTCTCTGCCCAGCAATTTGACTGGTAAAATCTACGAAGGTATACATACCCTACCCCCCTCTGGATTTGAACCTGTAACCTCTTAAGAGGAAACACATGTACAATACAATCATTCCATTTGATTAGTTTCAAAGTTAAATATATACAATACAATTACATACATTAGTTTTGAAAAGAGAACAACTACAAAATGTAACCTCATTCCATTTGATTAGTTTCAAAGTTAAATATATACAATATAATTACAGAGGTTAATTTCAAAGTTAAATAAAGATTAGTTTTGAAAAAATAACAACTACAAAATGTAACTTTCATTCCATTTGATTCGTTTCAAAGTTAAATATATACAATACAATCACAAAGATTAGTTTCAAAGTTAAATATATACAATACAATCACAGAGAGATGGATGTCATTTTGAAAGAGTGTTTTTTTTAAAAGGTCTGTTTATAACAATTGTTCAGCTAACTTGCAGTAAATGAAAGTGTTTATATAATGTGAAAATTAATAAGAACTCCTCATCCACATTTTTCTTTTCAATGATAACTTTTCTATAAATTGAAAAGAGAATAACTATAAAATGTAACCTCAATCTATTTGATTAGTTTCAAAGTTAAATATATACAATACAATCACAGAGAGATGAGTGTCATTCTGAAAGTGTGTTTTTTAAAGGTTTGTTTATAGTAATTGTTCAACTAAATTGCATATTATGAAAATGAAAATTTTTATATAATATAAAAATTAATAAGAACTCTTCATCCATATTTTTCTTTTCAACCACATTCTTCTTTTCAATGATAACTTTCCTTTAAATTGAAAGAAGAATAACTACAAAATGTAACCTCATTCCATTTGATTAGTTTCAAAGTTAAATATATACAATACAATCACAAAATGTAGAGGTTGTCTTAAGACATCATAGACCATGGGTACTCTTCCATATATTCATGAATATAGGTGATGTGTTCTATGCATACGGGGTAAACACTTCGTTATAGTAAGGCTTTACAATTTCCTTGAAAATGAGATTGTGAAAGCTTTAAAAAGTTGGTAAATATTTTTGATTGTGAACTCTTTAAAAAGTTGGTAAATAATTTTTACAATAAAACTTTCTAAAGTTTTTTGGGTAAATAATTTGAGAAGTAATATGATTTTTAAATCTTTTCAAAGAAAGTTGTGTATTGTATTGTTTTTTCTGTTATTTTATAATATAATTATGATGTATATTTTATTAAATATTTCCATTATCATAAAGAGATAGTGATGTTTATGTGGGTTTTTCAAAATTTATAAAAATATTTTATTTTGGTTTAATAAATAAAGTTAAGGTGTTATATAGATATTTCTTTAAGTTATTGGATTTACTCTTACACCCAATTTAAGAATTTTTAATAAGTTAAATTAGCCAAATATTTTTAATAAGTTATATAGATATTTCTTTAAGTTATTGGATTTACTCTTACACCCAATTTAAGAATTTTTAATAAGTTAAATTAGCTAAATTATCTATTCTTGTATTTTAGGTCAATATCCACACTTATTTATAAGTTGGTTGTTGTTTGCCAAAAACCAAAATGACCATCAACCTTTGGAGTATGAATCTCTCTTATAAGCTACATTATTTGTTCTTTAAGCACACACAATTTACCCATTTTATAGAGCAACTTATCTTGGAAATAGTAGTTTTCTTTGTGGTCATCTTCTTCATGATATTGGCCTTGTAATTGTCTAAATATCTCATTGGAGTCCTCATCTCATGTGTATTCATTTTTATATGCTTCATCGTTGAAAGGCTCCATGTGCATAAAAGTGTCTAATGTTGTAATGTTAGGTAGCTCCATGTGCATAAAATTGTCTAATGTTGTAATGTTAGGTGTTGGTGGTCATGACAACATATCTACCATCTTTTTAGTGCCACCCTTATATTTAATAATGATATGAAATTGCTACAAAAATATTATCCATTTGTATTGTTTTGTTTGTTGATGCATACTCTAGGCCTGGAAGTAGAGGTTGGTGGTTGGTGTGGATTATGGTCTACTTACCTATTAGAGACTTTTTTCATTAGTTGTTATAACATAATGCAGGGCAACCATAACTAAAAATGATGTCACAAATAGTTTTTGAAGATACTTGGATGCTTCCACAAACTTCCTCACTTCAAGAACATTGGTAGGAATTATCCATTAACCATTTGAGGATGGTCTACATCTTTGCAAAATTAATATTGTGTTCTCCTTCACCATTCACATACACCAAGGAATAATGTGAAAACTCACATTTCTTAATATTTTTCAACTTTTATCTTTTTCTTAGAGATATGCTCTTTCCAAGTAAAGGTATAAATTAATATACCATCCAATTACACTATTACAATCAAATCTAGGTAGGGACACAATACATCATTCATCAAATGCATAAATGTCATTAGTGCATTACATAAATTAAAAGGAATTACCAACCATTCATATCGATCTTACCTTATCTTAAAGGTGGTCTTCCAAGCATCTACTCCTTTAACTTGCACCTAATGGTATATCAATTTGAGATCCAATGTGTTGAAGCATTTTCCATATCTTAGGTAATTGATATTGACTTTTGAGTGTAAGATATATGTAGTCAATACACATTCTCTAAGTTCCATCATTCTTAGAACTATGGTGGTGGGTTACCCAAAAGGTGAAATACTTGGCCTTGTGATGACCTGCCAGGTCAAATCCCACGTAAACATAGTTTGAAATACTCTGTTAGCAGCTTCAGCCTCTTAGTTTCTCTCAAACTCTTCAATTAGTGTTTGAGATCTTCACACCAGTCTGTCGGAGTTTCTACTGGGGTAGCTCAAAGTGGTGTCTGAGTTAATCGTTCCAAAGGATTGGGGTTAAGAACTCCGAATGAGTCGGAGTGATCCAGGTTTCCAAAGGTTCGATCTACAATAAATATCGATCATTGTTTCTCTTTTCCGATGGATGATCCACATCCACCGTCCGAGCACCGCATATCGAAGTTTCAAATATGACGAGGTTCTGATGGTCGGGTCCAATACAACAGTTTCATCGAAGTCAAACACTTTGATAGGTCATAGTGAAATGATCCAATGATAAAGGTAGTCTTCTGTTCTACGAGTCCGGTAGTCAATCGCAAATGTTGGTCTCCCTTCTGATGGACGATCGGATCGTGTCGTCGGAGTATTGGTGTTAGAGTAGAGGGGAGACAGCTAAATCCAATATGATATGGTTCAATAGGAATAACTATGAATTAATGACAACCTTCGATCTGGATTGGCTCTATCTTAGATTTGATCGCTTCTATTGATTTCTCTTCAACGAAAATCTCACAAAAGTCACTGCAATGGATTTAAACTCTGCTCAAGATCACCTGCAAACATAACTACTTTCTATCATACCCCAAACAATTCAAACACATAATTCAAATGAATGCACATACAACATAATTTCCCAAAACCTGATCTTTTATTAAAACTTCTAAAGGAATACAGTTGCGGCAAGAAAATCTTTGTTCCTTTTGGGTCTTTCGAACCTCTACAAAATACACTCAATCACACTCTCCACACTTTCTAGCCTTCTTCATTTCTAATTACAATACATATAAATTCCAATGATTCTCGAATAACTCTAAACAAATAATCTGAGCTATCCTAACAAACCCTATAACTTAGAAATTATGCTCCCCAAACTTAGTAACAACTCAAAACCTATCAAAACTACTCAATCTATAATATCTTCCAGAGATACCCACCTAACTATTGCAAATAAATGATAAAAATTAAGGAAACAAACTTCTTTTGGTAAAAGTTTATGACCCTTGGGTCAATCTTGAAATTTGTTGCCAGATGCTCCTGCATCATATTCCCGAGGAAGAAAAGAATTGTTCAGGAGGTCTTCAACACTTGTGTCATACTTGGAAGTTTTTGTTATTGTCATTCAATTAGCATCTTCCACTGGTTGATTCTTCCATTTAACTAAACACTGAAAGTAGTCTTTACCTCTAGTTCTCTTTGTCACTTTATGATCCAACACTATTTCAATCTCTTTCTAAACTATCCTAGGCAATTGTTTTTTCCATCCAATGGTCTAATCTTCATCACTCATAGGTTCATCTGTTGAAACATCATGTGTCCCTTTGAAGAGATACAAATACGCAACATTAAATATTGGAGAAATTTAAATATCCATTGGAAGTTCTATTTCATAAGCATTAGAAGAAATTTTTCATAAAATTTTACATGGCCCAATCTTATTAAGATTTGGTTTGTTATATGTCCCTGTAGGAAATATTTCCTTTCTCAAGTATTCCATTACCAATTCACCAACTTTAAAATCCACTTATCTTATTCTCATGTCTGCTCTCTGTTTGTACTTGCTACTTCTTTCCTACAATTTCTACTTGACTCTTTCATGTAGCTCATGCATGCTCATTGCAAAGTCTCATTTCTTGTTTTCTTAAATTTGTCAATTCAAATACACCTCGTGGATGCATTCCATACAAAATTTGAAATGAAGTCATCTATTTGCTTCTGTCAGGTGAGTCATTATATGAAAATTCAACTTGAGCAAGCACTTCATCCCGCTACTTGGGATTCTCATTCATAGGACTTCTCAAAATGTTTCCCAAACTTTTGTACACTACTTCTGCTTTCCCACCAGTCTGTGGGTGATATTGCTGAGCTAAAATTGAGATGAGTACCAATTTTCTTCCATAAATTTCTCAAAAAATGTCCCACAAATCTAGTGGCTCTATCAGAAACAATGCAGTTAGGAAAACCATGCAATCTTACTACTTATTTAAAGAAAAAATTTGGAGTATTTGTTGCATCAATGGTTTTGTACAAGAAATAAAATGTGTCATTTTAGAGAATCTATCAACTACAACATAAACAAAATCCTTACCTCTTTGTGTCCTTGGAAATACCAACACAAAGTCCATACTTACCGAATCTCATGGCGTGTTTGGGATAGGTAGTGGCTGATACAAACCTACATTCTGACTTCTCCATTTAGCATGCTGAAAAATTATGCATTTCTTCACAAATATTTTCACATCAATCTGCATCCCTGACCAAAAATAAAAAGCATTAATCTAAGCAAAGGTCTTGTCTCATCCAAAATGTCCTGATAGTCCTCCATTATGCTTCTCTTTGATCATATTTTCCCTCATGAAACATCTTGGTATACACAATTTACTGTCCTTGAACAACAAGCCTTCTTGTATCGTGTAACTCAACCATTGACTTCTATTGTTGGCAACTAAGTTTTCACAGGTTGCACAAGCATCTCTGAAATCTACATTTTCTTTATACATTTCCTTCAGTCCATCAAATCCTAAAGTGTTGACTTGAAATTCTTGCAAAATTAAATTAATCCTACTCAATGCATCAACAACTTTATTTGACTTACCATTGGTCTGTTTAATTACAAATGTAAAATTATGCAGAAATTCAACCCACTTGGCATGTCTCTTTTTTAATTCTTGTTGACTACTTACGAATTGTAATGTATGACTATCAATATACAGAACAAATTCCTTGGGCATGAGGTAGTGTTTCCATTTCTTTAGTTCTTGAACAATTGCATAAGAATATTTCTATTTAGCATCATTCAACTTTTCACTGAAATATGCAATTGGTCTTTGTTCTTGAATTAAGACAACTCTTATTGCAGTGCCACTAGCATCAATCTCAACTTGTAAAAACTTACCATAGTTTGAAAAAACTAAAACAAGTTGTTCAATAGTCTTCTTCTTTAACAATTTAAAGTTCCCATCAATGGCCTTTTTCCATTCAACTGGTTGTTTTCTTTACTTGATTGTTTCCACAATTGGAGCACATAATTGACTTAATCTTCTTATTAAATTTCTATAAAAAATTTCTAAACCATGGAAGCCTCTTACAACAAACACATTTCTTGGAGTAGGCCAACCAATTATTGCTTGAACCTTTTTTGGATCCATCTTTAAACCACCCTCAAATATCACAAATCTCAAACATATCGGCTCACTCTTCATAAAACTACATTTCTTCAAATTGATCAACAATTTATTCTTTTGTAAAGTACTCAAAACCTTTTCGAGGTGTCTCAAATGTTCTTTTCTTGTTTGACTATATATCAAGATATCATCCAAATATACTATCACAAATTTTCCAATAAATTCTTTCAAAACTTCATTCATTAATCTCATGAAAGTAATTGGAGCATTTGTAAGCCCAAAAGGCATCACCAACCATTCATACAATCCACTATTAGTTTTGAAACCAATTTTTCATTCATCTTGTTCTCTTATCATTATTTTATCATATCCACTCTTTACATCAATCTTTGAAAAATACTAAACACCACTCAAACAGTATAACAAGTCATCAATTTGAGGTAATGGAAATATGTACCTTATCGTGATCTTATTGATTTATCTAGAATCAATACACATATGCCATCCTCCATATTTCTTTGGGTTGAGCACTGTTGGAACAACACATAGACTCAAGCTCTCCTTTATCCAAAACCTCTTGCACCTGTTTCTTTATTTCTTCATTCTCCTGTGGTGTCATCCTATATGTTGTCTTGATAGATAAAATTTCTCATAGGATTAAGTCAATATGATGACTAATACTCTTATAGGGAAAATGCATTTGGAAATTGATCAACTATAATATCAAAAAACTCATCCAACAATGTAGCCTTAACTTCCATATGGAGATCATCCAAATTTGTACTTGTAATTATTACCTTAGGTTTTCCAATCAAAGCAAAATGTACTACTTCATATTTATTGACTTCTTACAGTAGTTACTTTCCACTCATCATCAACACACTAGGACCAACTTCATTGGCTCCTTCATCCTTCAAAGGAAACAATACATGTTTGTGTCCATATTTTTCAAGAGAATAGGTGTTCCTCCTACCATCATAAATGGATTTTTTTTCATACTGCCATGGTATTCCCAACAAAATATGAAAGACATCCATTGGAATTATGTCACATAATACGTAATCCTTGTATCTATCAATATGAATTTCCACATTAAACTATTCATTCACCAAAATTTGATGTCCTTTCTGAAACCATGACACTTTGTAGGGATTGGGATGCACTGTCCTCTTCAGTGCCAACTTCTCTACCATCTCAATGGAAACCAAATTGTCTATGATACCACTGTCAATGACAACCTTGCAACACTTTCCTCTTGATTTTCATGCAGTCTTGAATAAACTCTTCCTTTGGGATGGTTCTTTATCTTCTTTCTCTAACTTGATCATAACTCTCTTCATCAACAATGATTCCCCTACCTCTGGAGCTTTTTCTTTTGTGACTGCATACTCATTCTCTTCCTGGGTTTTTGCAATATGTGCACTTCTTTGACCTGTTGATTTATTTTTTGGATAGTCCCAAGACATATGTCATGTCTTTCCACATGTGCAACATCTAATTTCTTTGCCTCTACCTATGCCTCTTAAGAAAAATATTTTTCTTCTTGGTGACTGACTACTTGAGCTTCCTCCTTCATCTTTTGGATTTTGAAATCTTCCTTTGCCATTGGATTGTCTTTTACCTCTTCCTAGATTTCTGTAGATTTTAACCTTGTACAATAATTTACTATAGACATATTTTTAACAAAAGAACATAAAATATACAATGGAAAATACACACATTACACAGATATTTTTCCCGTGGAAACCCAAACCGAGAAAACCAACATATTCTATATTCATTCATATCATACATTGTTTACAATACAATACACATATAGGAGACAATGACAACCAAAACCCTAATCCAATGACCTAGATTAATCAACAACCCTAATTCCTTAACTGAAAATAGAAAACCATCGACGAAAAACCATGTGCCGAAAAATTGCCCAAAAATGGACATGAAAATCGAGGACAGCCCAAAAATGGACACGAAAATCAAGAACAACCCAAAAATGGACATGAAAATCGAGGGATTTTTTTTCGGAGGCACTGCCCTCGAACCCCCATGCGCACCCAACATAACATAGATGTTGCTTCTAGTCGTGCAAAGAATATAACATATATCCAACAATTTCTTCCTCTATTCTTATGGATCTATTTTCTGGCCAACTTCTCCTCAGCTTTCAAAGTTGCTTGGTATGCATCTTCAACTGTATTCAAGAAAAAAATGCTAATTTTATTTTTGTATCTCATACCTCAAGCCATTGATATATCTAGCAACCTTCTCAACATCTTCCTCTATATGACCAACTCTAATATTTAACTTGTAAAATTCTTCAATGTACTCCTTCACTGTCATAGTCTTATGTTTGAGATTCTGCAATTTTCTGAATAAATTTAGCTGATAATACTTAGGAATGAACTTACTTTTAAATTTAGCAATCATCATGTCCCAATTCTTAATATTGGATTTTCTTTTTCAATTTTATTCTACTTGAAATTCATCCCTCGATAGTGTTGCATGACCTTTTAACCTTGCCACTGCATACTTTACCTTCTTTCCTTCATCTACATCCTCATAATAAAAATGTGTATCTAGAGCATTAATCCAATCAATCAATTATTCAACATTCAAGTTACCTTTATACATTGGTACCTCTACCTTTGGTATGACAACAACCCTTGTGACCACCCGTATCAGTTTCTCTTCTGTTGTTTCCTCTTCTTCCTCTTCCTCAGAGGTTGTTGTCTCTTTTCTTTCACTGACATTTCCTATATCAAGCTCCCTCTTCATGGAAGCCTCCATGTCATCCTTGCTCAGAGTTGTCTCACCTCCTATTGCAATTATGCATTTGCAACTGGTATTCCTCAGCGTCTTCTTCTGAGTGACATCTTCCCCTTCTTCACAAGAACATACATTGGTGGTATCTTTTTCTCTAATACCAAAAATAATGACCTACCAGGAAAAATCCCTCGTAAACAAAGTTTGAAATACTCTTTCAAAAACTTCAACCACTTAGTTGCTCTCAAACTCTTCAATTAGTTTATGGAATCTTCACACCAGTCTATTAGAGTTTCTATCGAGGTAGCTGAAAGTGGTGTTGGATTTAATCATTCCAACAGATTGGGGTTAAGCACTTTGAATGAGTTAGAGTGATCCACGTTTCCAAATATCTGATCTATGATCAATCTCGATTGTTGTTTCTCTTCTCCGATGGATGGCTCAGATCTGTTGTCAGAGCACTGTGTATTGTATTTTCAAATATGACGAGGTTCTGAAGGTCGGTTCCCATACAACAGTTTCATCAGATTCAAACACTCTGACAGGTCAGAGTTAAATGCTCCAATGATTGGGGTAGTCTTATGTGCTACGGGTCCGATAGTCAATCATAATCGTTGGTGTCCCTTTCGATGGACGATCGAATATTGTCTTCATAGTATTGGTGTCAAAGTAGAGTGGAGAAAGGGAACTCTGATAGGATATGGTCAAACATGAATAACTCTGAATTAATGCCGACCTTTGATATGTCTTGGCTCTACCTTAGATCTGATCATTGTCGTTTATTTTATTCAACAAAAAACTCACAAAAGTCGCTCCAATGGATTCCAACTCTGCTAAAGATCACCTGCAAACATAACTACTTGCTACTATACCCCAAACAATTCACGCATAGAAAGCATAATTTCACAAAACCTGATCTTTTATTAAAACTTTTGAAGGAATACAGTTACGACAAGAAACACTTTTTTTCTTCTAGGTCTCTCAGACCTCTGCAAAATACACACACTCACCCTCTCCACACTTGCTAACCTTATTCATTTATGATTACAATACATATAAATTCCAATGATTCTTGAATAACTCAAAACAAACAATCTGAGCTATCATAAAAAAAACCTCTAACTTAGAATTTATACTCATCAGACTTAGTAACAACTTGACACCTATCAAAACTACTCAATCTTGAATATCTTCTAGAGATACCCACCTAACTATTACAAATAAATGATAAAAAATAAGGACCCTTGAATATCTTGGTAAAATTTTATGACCCTTGGGCCAATCTTGAAATTTACTACCAGATGCTCCTACATCACCTTGTGAATCATTACTCCGAAAGTTATTGCAAGTGCTTCTCACTTCATTTATTTCTAGTATGGAACTCGTACATTACTATGTTTGGAATTGTAGAGTCATGCAACCATTGTGTTTTCTTCTCCACTTTCCAACTCTTAGGTGGTTTCTCCCTTTAGGTTCTTGTTACGCTTCTTTGTAAGCCTATAGAAGCTTCTCTAGATGGTTTTTTTCATATTTTATGTGCATCTCCTTAGGGATGTCTCTACTTATATCTATTAATATTCTTGTTGATTTTGTATCAAAAAGAGAAATACAAGTTACCTATTTGAGATAATTGATCAATTTCTTAGCATGGTGGAACTTACCAAAAAGATCTTGGATTTACTTTTGTGCACATTGTTGATAAATGATTTATATCTTTGATTGGGCAATGTTGGGTTTCTCTTGTCAATATGATGAAATATTTCATGTACATATAAGGACTCCATAACATAACAACACATACACAATATTCACTACATCTACCTCCACTTCATCAATGTACTTTATGCTAAAAAATATGATATTTGTTGTTTTCTCAATCTCAACCCTACATCCTTATTTATCCATCCTACTAGGTATGGAAGAGAATGATCATGTACATCCAATCCAAGATTTCTCACCAAGCCCTCTACTATGAGGTTTCCATGTGAACCTAAGTTAAATAAAGAATCCACCTTTGTCTTCTTAACTTGTATCTTGATGTGGAATATTTTTGTCATCTCCCTCTCTTCATTGTGATGGAAGTTGCTAATGTTTACCTCCTTATGCATGCACTATGCCACAAAAAACATTTTCATTTACATCTAAGTTATTCTCTATTTGATTCATTGAATCCATGCCTATCATGTTCGTCTTAGGTTGATCATTGTTATGGTTCCTTGTGTATAAATCATGATGCATATATTCTTGGTGTGACCATATTTGTTATAGTAATCATAGTGGTTATTTGGATCCTTGCATGTATGCACAACGTCAACAATCTTCTTTCCTTTCCCTTTGCACTTCTTATTTGCCACTTTGGAAGAGCCCTACTAGCCTGGTTTCTTTAAGTTGCTTTCCTATCCCTTCTTTTTTCTCATCTCCAAACACTATGCTTGCACATAGGTTTTTTCAATGTAATTAGGTTTGAAGAGAATTAATTACCTCCTTAAGTTATTGTACAATCCACTGAAATAATTGATGACTGCATCTAAGTTCTTAGGAGTTATTCCCAATTAAATGTCGTGTTTTATGAACTTAGTAGTGTAATCTTGTACAATTTTCTCTTGTTTGTACCAGTGATAGTGCCAGTCAAATCCTATTGAAATCCTTTGGTCGTCTTCATACAAAATATATTAAAATTGGAACTTGATGAGGTATTTCAATACCTTTTCACTACATCAGAATGCGACATTGGCAATGGACAAGTTTTCAATGGGTCTTTAAGGATCACTGCTAAAGTCACTTTTGGTGTTACTCCTTCTAGACCCATCTCCAAAAGTGGCTTTATTAATGGTCCTTATTGGGTCATTCTCGATTCATGTTTTAACAACTAAATTAGTGATCATATTTCTAAGCTCATTACCAATTCCTATTTTCATAACTACAATTAGTGATGGCCCCCAATGGTTGTCATAAAAAAATCTATTAACTAGACCCATCACCAAAAGTAGCTTTATTAAGTTTCCTTATTAGACATGTTATCACACAATATGTACTTTCCCAAATCCCAAGGCAAGTGAGGCAATATTGGCATAACAAGGGGGTGACCTATCACTGTCACCTTAATAGGAAACCCCTTTCTGTTTAGGAGTAGAATAAAACTACCACAAGGGAGACATCCCTAGTGACCTAAAGGGTTAGTGAAATGAAGCAAAGATATAATTTACCCCCTTCTCATTGGTTACTCAAGTTAAATATTTCACAAGGTTTATGTCTTTAAGAGATGAAGCAAATGCAGAAATAAGGTGTACCTTCCCTTAACAAGACAACAATTGAATAAATTTGCAGTTACAAACAAGAATGATATTGATGCTTCAATGATACATTAAACTTGTGAAATATAATTGCTAATCAATAAGTATATGCAACAATGAGTAGATGTACAACAACAATTATAAATGTATGACAACTGAAATATGTCCTTTATAAAATGTACTTAATGACAATAGAATATAACACTTTAACTCTTGAATGATAGCACTATGTCATATACGAATTCTGAAATGATTTTAACTAGCAAATAAGTTTGAAAGAGTTGTTGAAAGATGGTTGTAACAAAAGTTATAACAACAATGAAATAGAGGCAGTCTTACTAGACTAGGTTAGGGTTAGTACTAGTTAGTAGAGGTAAGAGTTGAAAGCTTTAAGGTAGGGGTTTGGTTGATTTCTCAAGGATATGGAGCTTGAATATTAGTGCCTTGTGGGAGGTAATGGAGTCAAAAGGTGGCATCTTCTACTTGAGGCTAATAACAACAATGATATTGCTAAATCTAAGAGATAATGGTCCTAGGAAGAGTAGCACCTTAACTCTTCCTAGGATCCAATCTTTGAGAAGAGGGCTAACTAGGGTGTAGGCTCTTCTAGGCCCTAATGCCTTCTTCTTCTTAGACTTCTTTGAAAGAATTAAATTTATAATCAACCATAATTAATCAATACCTCTAAAGTGATAGCACTTTAGGGCTTTAGAGGCTTGACAAATATGAAACCAATCTAGTGAATCTTAACAATTAAAAAGTAAAGAAGTAGCACCTTAAGTTATCTACTTCTAGGGTTTTATCTAGCATGCAATTTCATAATATTTACCATGATCAAGTAAACAATGCCATAACTATTCCAATGAAATGAGAAAAATAAAATTTAATTGCTTTCACCAAGAATAATTGTGCCAATAAACACTAGATTGGCAAAACACTTCACCAAAATTGATCCAAGTTGCAAAGAAAAGGCTCCAAGACAAGTGCGTGTTAAGAACCAAAGACTAACTACAAAATATCACAATAGATCCAAATATATCTGAATACAATCACCACACAAGATATATGAAACCATATAGAAAACCACAACTTATTATAGAAACCCTTGAGGTAGGGCAACACCGTACAATGGATCCTATTATGGAAGGGATCCTCTCATGTTCACTTGCCTCTTCGAGGGGGCATCCTCCTATTGAGCTACCGCTCCAAATACAATAATTCTCTTCATATCTCATTACAATGCTTGAACCTCATTATATAGTGCTACCATCACCTAAGAACATTCTAGAGGAGGAATCTTCTAGAAGTAGAACCTTCTAAGAATTCCTCTTACATTTATTATATCTAATTACCCATTTATTATATCTAACTACCATAGTGGGCCTTATTTAATAATATAGTGGATCTAGTCCACCTGACATTGAATGGCCTCCACTATTATCACTATGGACCCTCTGGGCCCCCCCCACTACCTCTCTAGCTACCTTATAGTGCGCCTCACAATTTCAGCCAAGTACTCCCAAGAAATGCAAAAATTTTAGTCCTCTTCTCACCAAATGAGAGTTATAATTAAAAATGAATGTCACTTTTGTTTATTTATACTTACCCTAAAATTATTTTTTGTCCAAAATACAGGGACGACCCTTAAAATTTTCCCTTAATTTACAAATAAAATAAATTTGCACGAAATGTCCCTAAGTAGGGTGAGGTCATGCCCTTTCTAGGGTGGCATTAAGCTCCAAGGTGGGACGTCTAGCCCTGAAGGGTGGAACGTTGGGCCTCCAAGGGCCTAATCATGCCATCGAGTGCCAAATGTTGTTCCAAGTATCCTTTTTCCACCAGAATATCATCTTCATCAAATGCTAACCCATTAATGGTGACATCATGTGCTAGGTGGGTGATGCATAAGTCTCCAAAGGCCATCATCCAAGTGGAGAAAGTGGGATATTGTCCATCTAGGAATGCCAGAGTTCCTCCAAAGGAAAGAACGTATTTCTTCATTATACAAGCCAATCATCATTGTCATTCCCCAAACCTAGGGTCTCAACATTCATCCCTAGGTTCCAAGCCCTCATGAAGGTCCAAATTGACCATCTCCCCATGAATACTTGTCCATCGGGAAAGGTCCTACAAAGACAAATAGGTACGCCCTCTGGGGGTCCATGAGTCACAAGTATCATAGCAAGTAAATCACATCCAATAATAAAATCACCTGAACATGTGCATCAAACCCCCCTAAACCCAAAAAAAATCTCAAGGACGTTATACAACTTGCCAAATTTAGGTTTGGGAAGGGTCTCAAGGTGCCCTATTGGGTCAATGACCCCTAGTTCTAGGGTGTTTCCTAAGTGGGATCTTTCCTAGCCATTTGTGAATTTGAGATGGTGTGGGGTAAACTCCTGGGCATGGGTTTCATGACATACAAGGGTTTGTATTATCTTACCTATGGGTGCCTTTGTGGAGGGTGAGATGCCCCTTGTCCTCAATCCAATTTTTTCCAAGACCATTTATTTCCATTTTCATCTTCTTAACTCTTTCTTTTATTTCTCTTCATGTTCTAAGGAATCATTTGGGGGCCACTATCCTGGCTTGGTGTCCAGGTATGACAATGTCATTCATAAATACCTTGCGGAAATGAGAAGGTTGGCTTGTGATGAGACTCCCTTTCCCTTAGTCATGCAACTAAGAGAAACTACCCTGGATTGGTGACCAGATAATGGTAATGTCATACAATACTTATGATCATGATAGGTCGACTCATGATGAGACCTCCTATCCACCAACTAACACCTTGTGTATTCATTATGATTTATTTTGTGGATCCCCTATTCTTATAGAGAAGCATTTCATTGATTTCTCAAGGGTCCCTGGGCGAAGCATCTCAAAGGTTAATAATTGGCTCTTTTCTTTTTCCAACTACTTTTACCCTATGGGCCTTTATCCCCTTATTCCCATGAGATAAGGTACAGTCCCTTCTTGGGTCAGTACACCCAAAAGTCCCAAAAGGTGAGGAGGTGGAGGGAATGAAGCATGGAAGGTGACAAGTATAGTAGGGAACAGATGATGAATTTTCAAGGAACCACCCAATAGAAACCTATTCCTGATGGAAACCAACTTACTAGGACACAATGACACCCCCCTTAGGTTTGAATAAAGAAAAGAGCATAAATTCCAAGAAAATGTTCTGAAATCAAGAAAGATCCTTTGCAGCATGTTCAAATGCTTTAAACATCAAAGTAATATGTACCATGATACCTGGACTCATTACCTCATGGAGAAAGACCCACTACCTTGTGGGAACCTGGACAATGTGGTGGATGTTGTTGTTGGTGATGTGTAGGATGAATCAATGAAAATAAGGGCCCCTCAAGGGCTATGCTCTGTCCATCTGGATCTCAACACTCTATTTCTACAACCCATGGGCCTCAAGACATGATCTCCTTAGTTACCCCTAGGTTGGAGGTAACAGGACCATTATTGATTCATGTTTTAACAAGTAAATTAGTGATAGTATTTCTAAGCTCATTGTCAATTCATATTTTTGTAACTAAAATGAGCAATGGTCTCCTAATGGGTTTCCTCATAAACTTCCTTATTTCCAAAGAGCTTGACCTAGTGGCAATGGATATAACATGACACCTTTAAGATTGTAATACCTTCGGTATAGAATCATATGATATATGTGTATATACATTTGTTTGATGGTTTTGAAGCCTTGGGGAATAACTTTAAAAATAGTAAGATGTAATTGTCTTATATATTTATAGTTTAGACTTGAAGGAAAAGGCCTAACTAGAAAATGGATAGACTTGTCTAGATATTTTATCATGTTTATGTCTTGGTACATTTCCTAGTGATCGTGTTGTTAGAAATGACCTTGGTGCACTTAACTCTATTGGGAAGTATGTAAAAATGGAAATATTAATATAATTTAAACTACCAAATACGTCGCAAAATGGGAGAAAGAGGGGATTGTGAACCCACAAGAGGGAATGAAAAGGGGATATAGGATATTGGCCTGTATCCTAAGTTTACTTATGTTTATGTTATAATCTCACAACCTTTTCCCATGATGGCTTATGTATTCTTACTCAAAACCCTTTTCACATGAAGGGAACACATGGTCTATCCATGAAATTCAAGTATATCATTAAAGACTTTGGCTAGGAAAATGTTCTTTCCTTCATTATCTTCCTTCCATTGTTTCATCTTGTTCATTCCTTACAAATTGAATTTCACCTCTCTTGATCATGTGAAACCTATATGGTTTCCATGCTTTCCATTCCTAAAACTTGTATAATAATCTTGTGATCATGAGACCAATGCAAGCCTATGACAATAAAGACGGATTTTTTGTTGATGAGACTAAAAATGGGGCAGATTTGAGAGGAAAAACCATGACTGAATCTGTGTGAGGTTGGGAAATGCTAGTGACCTACAAACCTTTTGTATTTGCAAGGAACTGGTCATAGTTGAACCAAGACTACCATTCTAGGAACCAATAGAGAAATTATCATATTCAAAGTTCCCTTGCCTACATTAGAGCACTAGAGGGGACAAATTCCCAGAGGAACTAGATGGTAGAGAAGGTATTTTGACCCTTGTGTTGTGTATGGTTATGGGGGAAAAGAATAGTCACTAATTGAAGGGTGGGGTATGCTACCCAGAGGATTTATTTGATAGATATGGTGATAGTATCTAGTTGTGCTAGAACACCTGAATTTGTAGCTTTGGTTGAGTTTGATTAGAGCCAGAAGGTTTTTTCTTCAACCTTGCAGTTTTGTAGTCCTAGCTCAAGCATGACTTTCCTAGTGGATTTCTTATGATTGGGTAGAAAATCACCCATTCACAACCAATTTGGTGGTTCATTCTAAAAAAACTAATTATTTTTCTTTATATCTATATGAAACATTAAATTTGTGTTTACATTATGTAATTCCATGTATTTTTGGGTGCATGTGAGAATTGTATGATGGAATGGCTATATTAGATATTAAATTTTTTATTTGTGTCCTTTAGATAGATTTTTTTCAATTATATCCGAGTATAGTTGATTATACATCTTAAATACAACTAGGAATACATGGCTAATTTGTTGGCTTCCATCAGATTTTAGTTATGCTAGATTCGGTGTGCTAAGATATTTATTTCCATTTCGCATATATGTGTGTGCATATAATCTTGAATGGTTAAATTATTCTTAAGATATGATTTATACACTTGAGATTGGCTATGTGATGTAATTTCCACTCATAAGCATGTGCATTATAATTCAATTATGTTTTCCCTTAGTGATTTTTGATTATGTGATGTTTAATTTTGTACTTCTCTTGTCTATAAATTTTGTTCCCTTGTTATTAGAAACCAAATTGGTTCTAGTGAAAATCTAATTGAAGAGAAAGAAATAAATTATAAGTGGTTGTTCTTTTAGGACCAAGGGAGGTAGATCCATGTATGTGACAAAGTCGTACTAATGAAAAGTTAAAACATTTCATCATTATGGGCTTGAGTATTTGAATTTTTGAATGAACTACTGTAGTTGTATGCAAACTATCTGGCAAAAGGCCTCAATGAGCACTGTATTTATTTTGTCAATTTGGATGCTCATAATAATGATCCAATGGTTAATATTCATACGTTAGGAAGCACTAATCTTACGAGATTTCTTATGGAGTGAATTTGGTATGATTATATGAAGTTGGTGATCAAAAATCATAGAGTAGGGAAAATTTGTATTTTCCTATAGCTTATTGATGATATTTAAGTATTAATTTCCGTTGGATGTGTAAGATTTTTTTCTTTTAAAATGCCTAGGTATGAAAATGCCATGGAATGTGAATGAAGTTGTGGACATTTAATAAGGTTTAGTTTTCACTTTATTAAATAATGTAAACTTGTGTTGGGTAGGTGTTACATTCTTTGCATGTGTGTTTGAAAGTCGGGGGTGCATTAGATTTGACGATCCCACCCACTGTCGTTCTTTGTGGGCATGTGCGTTGGGAACTTCTCAAGGGGGGGTCCCAGGGAAGGGCCAAATTCGCCCCCTAGTTACGTGAAGCATTCATATCGGGGCACTAAATCGAAGCCGACAATGTTCAAGGCAGTGCCCCAAATTTTATTTTTTGGCGGTTTTTGCTATCTTGGTGTTTTTCGTTATTTTTAGCGGTTTTCTAAATTAATCTTGGATTAAGGGGTTAGGGTTTTGGTTGTTGAAGAATACCTATAATATTGTATATATTGTATTATGAATGGTGAAATTAATACAATGAAGAGTTGAGAGGTGTGACACCAAGGAATGTTGGTTTTCTCTCATTTAAGGGTTTCCATCATAAATATCCATGTACCATGTGTATGAGCTATTGACTAATTTTTATTTTTCTTAATAATATATATGCATTTCTTTACTTCACAGGTTTAAAACTTACATGTGGTATCATAACACGCTTTTTTCAAGGGGGTGCATTTGTTGTTGAGGGTTTGAATCGGTCTTGATAGATCAAGTTTATCTTGGGTCTGTGATAAACTTGGGTTTAGTGGGAGCTTTGCAATGGTGATTCATGCATTGAAAGTAAATGGTGGGCAGTTCTAGAATCGAGATTGAGAAGTTTAACCATAAAAAATTTGAGCTATGGAAGCTCAAGATGGAGGACCTTCTTGTAGAAAAAGAACAATGGATCACTGTGGATCCTGGTACACAACCTATTGGTATAGAAACTATTGGTACACAATATACTGGTACACAAACTATTAGTACTCAATCTACTAGTATGTCGAAAGAATATTGGGAGAAGTTGGAGTATGATTTGACTCTTCCTGGAAGATTAAGTGTTGTTGAATGTCTTGAGAGAATCTACAACCAAGGAACTATGAGAAAAGTTGGGGAATTTGTATTAGTCAAAGTTCCTGGTAAAAAAGTTGTTTCTTCAAAAGAACTTGTATAATATTAGGATGGAAGATGGAGATTCTATGATAGAGCATCTAAATTCCTTCAACACTCTGGTAAGTCAACTTGTCTATGTTAATATTACGATTGCAGAAAAAGATAAGTGTATTACTTTGTTATGTTATTTTCCAAATTCGTCGGATAATTTGGTTGTAGCAATTGGTAGTACCACTCAATCTACATTGAAGTATGAGGAAATAGTTGCATCCTTGTTATCATAAGAGATGAGGTGGAAAAACATGGATAATCATAGCGCATATGATTTATCTGTAAGAGGTCGTCCCCAATATAGGAATAAAACTAAGTCTTCAAGGGGGAGATGTAAATCTAAAGGTATATTTGAATCCCCAGGAAAATGTTTGAGGAAATGTTGGAAATGTGGTAAGGATGGGAATTATAAGAAATATTGCAAGTCTAAGAATGTTGATAAAGAAAATGGATCTGTTGATGCCTCTTCCACAGAGGTGAAAAACTCCACAGAAGAAGGAGGTGATGTTTACCTGGCATATACAGGTACACATGTAGATTGTGATGTATGGTTGATTGACTCATGTGCATCCTTTTATATGAATCCTCATAGGGAGTGGTTCTGTGAGTATGAAAAATATGATGGTGGTGATGTCTTCTTAGGAGATGACTCGAAAACCGAAATCATGGGACGTGGAAGAGTCAAGTTGTTGAAATATGGAAGGATTATAACTCTCCCTAGAGTTATGCATGTTCCAAATCTAGCCAGGATCCTAATATATGTAAGTAAGTTGGATGATGCAGGTGTGGATACTTAATTGGGAAATGGAACTTGCAAGATGGTACAGGTACCAATGGTGTTGATGAGGGGAGTTTGGTGTGGAACTCTGTACAAGTTATTGGGAAGAATTTATAATGATGGGTGTAACAATTCTATTGTCCCTAAGCATATAAATAAATAATATAGGATCCATACTATCCCTGGAAAGAAGACCATGTTGTGGCATCAAAGATCGAGACATATTGGAGAAAAGGGCCTTCGAGCACTACATAGTAAAGGTATGGTTGAAGGTATGTCTAAATGCACCCTAGATTTTGATTTCTGTGAACATTGCATAGATGGTAAGTAAAATCGAGTAAGATTCTCATCTAATGCTACAAGAGAAAAGGGGGTTTTAGAGTTGATACACAATGATGTGTTCAGACCTGTACATTTTCTATCACTAGGTAAATATTTGTATTATGTTTCATTCATAGATGATTTCTCAAGGAACACACAGATTTATTTTCTTAGGAAGAAATCCGAGGTATTTGATAAATTTAAAGAGTTTAAGGCTTTGGTAGAAAATTAGACAGAGAAGAAAATAAAGGTGTTGAAGATAGATAATGGTGGAGAATTATGTGGGAATGAATTCAAAGAGTTCTGTAAGAAGTGTGGTATAGCAAGGAAAAATACTACTCCATACACACCTCAACAGAATGGGGTTGCAAAAAGGATGAACAAGACATTGATTGGAAAAGAAAGGAGTATGCTCAATGGTGCCGGGTTAGGATAGGAATTTTGGGTAGAGGTAGTGGGTATTGCCTGTTACCTTGTAAACAGATCACCGTCATTGATGTTGGTGGAAAAAACTCTGCATGAGGTATGGAATGGTAAGAAACCCTCTCTTAAACATCTAAGAGTATTTGGTTGTAATGCTTATGTACATGTTTCAAAGGAAAATAGGAGTAAGATGGACAACAAAGCTGAAAAGTGTATCTTTATCGATTATAAAGATGGTATGAAATGTTATAAGCTTTGGAAGCCAGAAACTAAGAAGAATGTTTATAGTTGGAATGTTGTTTTTAGAGAGGTTAAAGATGTTCCCAAATAGGAATTCCTACCAAGGCAAGAAGAACCTGAGAAAATAGAGTTTGAGTTGAATGATGCAAAATACGAATCAATGAAAGAAGATGAAGAATAAGAAGAAGAACCTTATACTCCAGTATTGAGGAGATCAATGAGGGAAAGAAGGCAACCATAAAGGTATACTCCAACTTATTTTCATGCTAATTTTGATTTATCTCTTACTGATGATGATGCCATAATTGTCAGGGAAGCAGTGAATTTAGAGAATAGTAAACTATGGAGGAAGGCCATGGCTAAAGAGATGTATGCCTTGGATAAGAATGAGGCATGGGATCTAGTTGAGTTGCCAACTAGAAGAAATACCATTGGAAGCAAATGGGTGCTTAAGAAGAAGTTGAATGTAGAAGGAAAAGTGGAGAAATACAAATTTTCTCGGTCAGTAGCAAAAGGTTATTTCCAGATAGAGGGAGTTGACTTTGGTGGAATCTTTTCTCCTGTTGCCAAGTTAACTTCTATTAGATTTCTTTTATCTATTGTTGTTTCTTTTGATTTTAAAGTAGAATAGATGGATGTGAAGAAAACATTCCTACATGGAGATCTAGAAGAAGAAATCTACATAAAGAATCCATAAGTCTTTGCAGTGAAGGGAAAGAAATGGTTGGTATGTAAGATAAATAACTCATTATATGGTCTGAATCAATCACATAGGATGTGGTACCAAAAGTTTGACACATACATCCTTGGATCGAGATTTTTGAGAAGCAGAGATGATAACTGTCTATATTCCAAGAAGGTTGGTAATCACTTCATTTATGTAGTGTTGTATGTCAATGACATGTTGCTGGTAGGAAATAACATCGATGTTACTAAGGAGGTGAAATCACAACTATCCTCCAAATTTGACATGAAGGATCTTGATGCTACTAACTTCATTATGAGAATGGAGATTAAAAGAGATTGTGCAAACATGAAACTTTGGTTGAATCAAAGAAAATATGTTGAGATGATATTGCATAGGTTTAATATGTAGGAAAGTAAACCAGTCAAGGTTCCTATTCTTGTAGGTGTAAATTTATCTGCATATTAGTGTCCCAAGACACATGAAGAGGAAGAGGACATGTCCTATTTTCCATATGCTAGTGCGGTTGGGAGTTTGATGTATGAAATGGTCTGTACTAGACCGAACATTTCACATGCAGTGGGAGTTTTGAGCAGGTATTTGTCAAACCAGGGAGGGAGCATTGGACAATAGTAAAGAGGGTTTTAAGGTATTCGCGTGACACTTCTAGGTATGGATTATGCTACCAAGGAAGACCAAGATTGGATAGAGTGTTGGACATACATGTGTTTGTTGATGCATACTAGGTTGAATATCTGGATCGTAGAAGATGTACAAGTGGGTACATGTTTAACCTATTTGGAGGAGAAAATAGTTGGATTAGAAAAAGACAGGTTGTAGTGGCACTTTCAACTATAGAAGATGAATACATGACAACCGCTCATGATCGTAAGGAAGCAATATGGTTACATACATTGTTTTCAGGTATTGGGATGGTACAAAAAACAATATGATTAGATTGTGATGGTCAGAGTGCAATCTTCCTCGAAAAGAACCCAACTTATCATTCAAAGAAAAAGCATATTGATGTTCAATATCACTTTGTGAGAGACATGGTTGAAGACAAGAAGGTGTTGCAGGAGAAAGTTGACACTTGGAAGAATGTTGCAGATTCATTGACAAAGTATATGAGCGCCGAGAATTTCTCTTGGTGTAGAGAAACAATGGGCATTGCTGCCCCAGATTTTTGACTATGTAATCCTGTGACCCCCTATATGCAAATAAAACAAAAAGTGGGAGAATGTTGGGTATGTGTTATATTTTTTTTATGTGTGTGGATGGTGCATTGGATTTGACGACATCGTCTAATGATCCCATCACTTGTTGCTCTTTGTGTATGTATGTTTCAGGAAGTTTTCCATGGGGATATTGTAAGAGGTGCCATGAATCCTCCCCCCCCCCCTCTTCTTAGGTAAAACCTTTGGCTTTGGGGCATCAGCCCAAAAGTTTTTTTTTGCAGTTTTTGTTCTTTTAACATTTTTCACTATTTTTAGTGGTTTTCTTGGATTAAGGGATTAGGGTTTTGGTAGCTACTAAATACCTAAAATATTGTATATATTGTATTATGAATGGTGAAATTAATACAATGAAGAGTTGAGAAGTGTGACACCAAGGAAGGTTGGTTTTCTCCCAGTTAAGGGTTTCCAACGTAAATCTCCATGTACTATGTGTTTGAACCATTGATTAATTTTTGTTTTTCTTAAGAATTTGTATGCATTGATTTACTTCACAGTTTTAAAACTTACAACTTGTAGTTTTTCAATGAGGTTTGGGT
>JZKD02S1674087.1:50383-90818 GCA_000966675.3 Picea glauca | reverse complement strand
GACATTGGCGAACCTAATGTCATATATTCCTCATCCAGAGGCAGATTGGTTCCTAGAAATAGTCCAGATGAATGAGACGAAGTGTAGAATCCATCCATGACATTCACCTTCAAAAATTCATCCCATGTTTTCAGTGAAACGTTCTGGAGCATTAGGGACTCTGAATTGGCTTGGAAAAAAAATGTTGGAAGGAGACCTAATTGAACCAAACAAAAAAACCCATTTCAACTATAGGGATGGATACCTGTAGCAACCTGTTAATTCTGGTGTTTAACCCATAATTCAGATTCAATTTCAATTTTTTCCCTCATCAACCCTCCAACCAATGCTTTCACGTGAACCTTTCCAAGGTCATATCTCACTCATCTGGATCTTGATTTATGCCAAACGAAAGGAAGAGAAAAGTTGGTGAATAGAGATGCAACACAAAGACACAAAAAAATCATATTTGTGGCTTTTTGGTATGAGGGAACAACCTTCCAAGTGTTCAGGCTCGAGGCTCCCTTTACAAAATCAAGCCCATATTGAAGCCTTCCTTCACCAACACTCAAGGATACTTATAGAAAGCAAGGGGGGAGTAAGAATAGGTTTGAAAAGTGCATGAATACTAAAAATTTCCTTACTTTTTGTGACAAAACTCATTACCCCCTTTCCCTCCAAAGAAACCCAAACTTTCCTTACTTTTTGCGACCAAACTCATTACCCCTTTCCCTCCAAAGAAACTTTGTTACAAGGTGGTTATTGATACCCCTCATATCACCTAAGATTTCACCACCCTTATATCCAATCATTCTACAAGTTCATATGAGTGAATGCACTTTAGTCTTGACGATGCCACATGTTTTTCTCTAATTCAACATACTTATTACTTAATATAATCTTTAACTTTACCATGTTGGCTTCTATTATCCATAGTTGATCCACTAGAGTACACCTTTGTCTTCGGTACCACACTCTCTTGTAAACATATCCCCATATAAAGGGTCTTTAACTTTACCATGTTAGATTCTATTAGCATAGTGGGCATAGTTGATCCACTAGGGTACACCTTTGTCTTCCATACCATAATCTCTTGCAAACATTTAGAAAGTCAGATTTGGGAAAGTATAGGAACATTTAGAATAAACTCAAATAATTGATTAATATATAATAGGAAGAATATTGTATATGGATTCATTGAGAGGTATTTATTGTGAATGTTTTAATGAAGAAATTTCTTAAGAAAATAATCAAAGCAATATAAAAAGAAGATAATAAAGTCATAAGTAATTTCAATTTATTTTATTATTATTATTTAAAAATATATATATTTAAAATTAAATAATAATTTCATTTTATTTGTTATTATTACTTTTTCTAATTTTATTTTAAATTAATACTCAAAACTCAAGTTTTATTTTATTTTATTTCAAGGTTTCATTTATAATAATGTTAGGTAACTTAGTTGGGTGGGTTAACTCAAGTGGATGAGTGTTTTGAATGAGGGTTGTTTACTCAAATGAGATTATTTGCTCAAATGAAGTTTTGGGTCGAATCCCTAGGCATTTTTAGGGCCTCACTTGGTGTATTCCCGGTAACTTTTTTTTTCAACTTGAAAATTTCTCATTATATGTATTATATAATTTGTGTACTAAACACGAGATTACAATTGCAGTCACGATGATATAGAATTATAACTTTCCCCATTTGTAGTCTTTCAACCAACAAAGAGAGAGAGAGAGTTATAAATGGATGAAGCAACATGGAGATTTTTCTAGCATGTAATATCTGAAGGTGGTTGTATGAGAGGACAGCCAAGTGGATGAGGTTCAGAATGATATTGGAACCTGTGGATAGCAATAAAAATCCATCTTTCATGACTAGAAAGTCCACTAAGGAAATAGGATTAATTATTACTAATCTTAGCACGGGGATAGAAAGTGTGTAGGGCCCTCATGGCCATCTATCCAGAGATGATATGTTATGAATCCCATTCTTTCCTGGAGCGTAGTCTTTGAAAGGAGATCAACAATTTTATTATGCTCACAGTAGATGTGTTTGTAGCTGATTTTTTGAAAGGATGAATATAGAAGTCTAATTCTATCCTTCCAAGACAAGAGTGTGATTTCTTGGAGTTCTCCCCTGTCGCTCAACCAATCTATGACAATACTGGAATCTCCAAGTACCATTAAGGATTCTATGTAGAGTCTGGATGCTAAGTAAAGTGTGGCCCAGACACCTAAAAGTTCTGCCCTGGTGTTGGTGCATGGGCCACAGTTGAAAGTCCATTTGTAGAAAGTGTTGTGAGTGGTTTTAATTAATCCTCCATCTCCACTCAGTGATCCATTTGTGCGAGCATCTCCGTCAAACCAAGCAGTAGGGACGTCATCAAGTTTAGGTGCCTTTAAAATGCGTTGATCTCTAGTTTTTTTAGCAAGTGAATGATTCCAAGAATTGAAGATTCCAAGTGCTTTATAAGCTGTAGTAGTTGATGATGGTGTCCCATTTTCAAATATGGCATTGCTTCTTTCAAGTCAAATCATCCAACAGATAATGGATGGTAGATGCATGTTCTTGTGCTCTTTTTGTGCCCAGGTTTTAAACCAGTCCGGGAGTGAAAATCCATCCGAGGAAGAGGTGAGATTTAAAGTCAATGTAGTTTTTCACCAGACTTGTCTTGTGAATAAGCAATTAATAAAGAGATGGTTTGTTGTTTCCGAATCATGATGGCATAAGTGGAAAAATATAGGACCAGACCCTCCTTTTTTTAGAAGAACATCCTAGGTGTTTAATTTGTAATTGATCAACATCCAGGCAAAACATTTTACCTTGGGCGGAATGCGCCAGCTCCAGAAATGTTTTTCCCAGCCTCTGACTATTGTGTGCTAGATTGTATTTGATATTTCAGTGTAAACATTTTGTACAGTTAGAATACCAGAGAAATCGTCCCCTGCCCATTGTGGATGATATTCTAAATTAGTGAGGTGGATGCCCAAGAAAGTGAGGGTAAGACAACAATTGTTCCATTCCCTGGCTAATAGCAGATTGAGTCCTAAGGTTGCGCTGGTGATCCATCTGTCTAGTTTATGATCTGTAGTGGAAGGCTCTTTAATTTGAGATAAATACCAAATATTAATTGTATGTCGATGTGAAAAAAGTTGTGGGGGGAGTGCGACTGGTGCATTCATCCCATTGATGGGATCACATCCAAGTTGTATGGTAGAGCCTGAGCCTGGGAGCTAACATAGCCAGCAAGTGATCAAACTTTTTGTTTTTGTGATGTTCCTCCAGAAGAATGAGGTTGTTCTGGGAGTGGTCGTCTACACAAGAAGCCATATTTTAACTGTGTAATGGCTGAGATATTTATCAATAATTATAGAATGCCAAATTCTCGGACGTGTCAAAACTCGCCAGAGAGATGCGGTCGCAAGGGCTTGACTGAAAAGAATTGGATTTTGAATCCCCCACCCTCCCTTATGTTTTGGCTTAGCCAGGGTGAGCCAATTGCAAAGATGTTGTCGGGGATATTCGGAGCAGCCAGACCAAAGCAAGTTAAATATCATCTTTCAGAGTTTTGTGAGGACTGAGGCGAGAATAGATGCTAAGGCCATCCAATAGACTGCTTGTCCCTGAAGGACTGTTTTGATTAGTGTAAACATGCCACCAAGCGAGAGCCACCTTGTGCACCAATGTCTCGTTCTTTTTTCCACTTTAGCAAGTAGCCAGTTCCAGTCTGAAGGCTTATATGACTTTGATTTAGGGTGGTAGCCTAGATAATTGAGACCAGAGGAAAGTGGAGAGAAGGTGTGGGGGAAAATACCTTTGATTTGATCTAGGAGAGCAGGTTGTATATTGGCAAAGTGAAAGATGGATTTGTCCCAATCGATCGTCGATCTAGTGGTGATGCAGAAGTTGTGAAGTATCTCTTTAATTTCAATCCATTCCTGAGGAGTTCCCTTGGTCATGATGAGAACGTCGTCAACAAAAAGGAGGTGTAATATCTTAAGGGTTTTGGACACCTTTATACCAGAAATCGTGTCTTCTGCTTGTGATGATTTTAGGAGAATGCTTAAGGCTTCCATAGCCAGAATGAAGAGAAGAGGTGAGAGGGGACAACCTTGTCTCAGACCTCTACCCATGTGAAAAAAGGAGGAGGATTCTCCATTGACTAAAATGGAAAGATTGGCGCTGTCCACACAGCTCATAATCCACTTTATTAATTGTTGGCTGAAGCATGTCTGTACTACGACCAATTTGATAAAGTCCCAATCAATGAAGTCAAAGGCCTTAAGGTCCAACTTGAGAATAATTGCCTTGGATTTCTTAGCTTTAATGTTGTGCAAGAATTCTTGGGAAGTGTTGATGGCATCTAGAATCTGACAACCTTTTAAAAATCCCAATTGTTCAATCAAAAGGATACAAGAGAGAAAAGGCTTGATCCTGGTGGCAATAATTTTTTAGCTGAGCTTGTAACAAAGGTTGCAGAGGGAAATAGGCAAAAAGTCTCCAAATGTTTTGGGAATGTCTATTTTGGGAATAAGAGTAAGAAAGATCGAGTTGATTGCACCAATCACCTTTCCTCGAAGTTTGTTGTCCTCCACTAAATCAAGAAGATCCAGACCAACCAGGTCAAAAAAGTGTAGGTAAAATTCTATAGACCAGCCATCGGGGCTTGGACTTTTTTCCTTGGAGAAGGATTTGAGAGCCACATAAATCTCTTGGAGAGTACATGTAATGTTAAGTAGAAGAGCATCTTCTTCCAAAACTGTGTGTGTGAAGAGACTGGCCACCAAAGCTAAGATCTGCAGGTTGGCAAAGGGATTATTTTTAAAGAAGGGCTAGAAATAGTTAACAACTGCAGATTTTAAGGCATGTTGTCCTTTTTGAAGTATTCCATCCTCTGATAAGATTCCCCAAATATGTTTTTTATTCTTTCTTGCACTGGCGAATTTGTGAAAAAACTTGGTGTTGAGATCACCACTCTTGATCCAGTTAGTTCCACATATTTGTCTCCAAGTGGATTCTTCTTTAATGAAAAGTTGATTCCGCTCTGATTCGAGCTCCTGAAGAGAAAAACAGTTGGATCCTATGTACCCTGCGCTGGCATCCGAGAGTATGAGGGTTCAAATAGCAGAGTCTAGATCGAATAGTCTTTGTGTATTTTGTTTTTGGAGTGTAGTTGCCCATGCTTTAGTGCGTGCTTTTAAAATTCTGAGCTTCCATACTATTCTATGTTGAATGCATTGCTTGGACAAGAAAAGAGGGTCTTTATAGATTTTTGCAACTAAAGAATTGAATTTTGCTTCCAAAAGCCAGTTTGAATTAAATTTATAGGGATAGGTTGTCTTGTGTGTAGTTGCGTCCAAATGAAGAATAATTGGGGCATGATCTGAGATAAATGGTAAGTTTACCCAGGTGCGATAACTTTCCTCCAAGGATAAAAGATGTTCATAAATTAGAAAATGGTCCAGACGCTTTGAGATGTAGTTTGCTCCCACTCGCCCATTGCGCCACGTTGGAGTCAAATGGTCTGGTGTGAGATCCACCAAGTGATGTGCAACAAAGAGTGATCTGAGATAAATGGTAAGTTTACCCAGGTGCGATAACTTTCCTCCAAGGATAAAATATGTTCATAAATTAGAAAATGGTCCAGACACTTTGAGATGTAGTTTGCTCCCACTCACCCATTGTGCCATGTTGGAGTCAAATGGTCTGGTGCGAGATCCACCAAGTGATGTGCAACAAAGAGCATATTGAAGTAATCAGCCAATGTATCAAGGGAAGCGGTGGCTCCCCAAGTTTCTCCAATAGTTTTAGTCAGATTAAAGTCGCCCTCTATGATCAGGTTATCAAGGTCTAGTAAGCCCCTGATTTCTAGTTTCTCCCAAAAGTGTTGTCTATTTGAACAAGGGCCATACAGGTTGAGTAGATTGTACCTTCTGTTTGATTGATGACATGTACCAGATAATAATATTCCTCCACAACAAATATAAGGAACAAGGTCATAGGAGTCAGGATCCCAAGCTACATCCAACCCCCCTGATGTGCCAGGTGAGTTAACTGTACAAATGTGCCAGTTTGGAAAGAATTGATTAAGAAAATTCCTGGCCTTTTTACTGTCTACCAATGTTTCTTGAAGAAAGACTATGTCCGAAGAGATGTGTGTGAGAAGTCTTTTGAATGAGGTAGCTTTTAGGTGGCCCCCCACCGCTCTGATGTTAAGGGAGAGAAAAATCATGGCTTTTCTCTTGTTAGGGCTTTCATGCCTCTAAGCGCCTCAATGTCAGTAGGATTGTGTTGAGTGTCCCCAGAATGAGATGTTGTGGTGCCTTCCTTGCGACGAGCATTGTGGGTTTTGATAGGTGAATGTTCAAAGCCATCTCCTCTAGACTAGATGTATTATTTTCCCAAGGAGGTAGAAGATGTCTCAACTGATATCATAAGATGGTCAGCATCTGGCCTGTTGTGTAAAACTGCACCCTGATAAGTAGGTAAGGGCGTGGGTTCGAACACTTCTTTGCATGATGGTAGAAGTGCATTCAAAACATTCCCTATATCACTATCTATTGTCTCTGACTCGTGATGACCTAGTAAGAAGAGAGAATCGTGTTATGCAGAGGTCTGTTCACCAAAGAACTCGGGCTCATGGTCTCCAAAAATTTCAGATTGTGTTGTTGTAAGTGTGTGTTCACGCACCTCTCGAGAACAGCTAGAAGGGGGGGTTATGGAAGGTGTATTCGTGTGTAATCTGTGCAGCAAGTGATGGATATTCCCAAGGATGGGAAGGGTGGAAAATACTATGTGTTAACACAGGTGTGTAGCGAGTAGTATGAGGAGGTGTAAGGGTAAACGGTAGAGAGGATTGCACAATAGGGAGAGGCATGTTTTGTAATAATGTCTGTGTAAGTCGTGGTCTCACCAACATTATATAGAGTAGGAGGGGTATGATATGAGGATGCGAGGGAGATCAATAGAGAGCACTGCACAATAGGGAGAGTCTTGTTTTGTAGTAAAGTTTGTGTGTTAATCGTGGTCTCACCAACATTATAAGGAGTAGGAGGAGAATGGTTAGTAACCTAGCTTGGTAAGAAAGAAATATATCCTCCTCCTATGTTTCTTTGAAAATGGTGAATTTAAAAAGTGGTAAATAATTTAAAGTAATTTAAAATTATAAGTGGAATACGTTAAAAGAAAGAAACATTTCCTTTACTTTTTATAAGGGGAAAAATTGAATTTATACATAAAAAGGTGATAAATACGTTTAAAAGTGCTTTTACACCGAGCAATAAATATATTCCCTACCATCAATTCTCTAGGGGATACCAATCTTTTCATCAAAAAAATTAGTACTTTATGATGTAGGTTATTTTTTTTTTCACACGAAAAAAACAGTTCCACTGTTATTCTTATTAGAATCAAATGAAACTTCTGATCACAATAAACGGATTTCCAAGTGTAGAATAGTCATGTTATGTTCCAGCTGAAACCCGAGAATACATTGTTTGTCTTTTTCCTTTTTTATCCTGTAATATTTCTGGTTATTGTCACCTTATAGGATATGTAGTTTATCTTCTCTAATTGTAGTTCCATTGATAATCTCTTCAAAATATAGCCACCCTGGTTTATCCTTAAGTGCTTTCTTGGATAGGCTATCAACTATTTTGTTAAACTGTCTGTGTATGTGCATGAAGTTTAAAGTTTCAAAGCCTTGCTTTAAGTTGCTAATCTTATCCTTCCATTGACTAAGGTAGATTATCTCTAGTTTAGCTTTGTCACTTATCCAATCTATAGTAACCTTAGAGTCCCCTGCCACCATTAATTTCTTTATAGAGAAATGTGTGGCAAGAAGTAGAAGTCCCCATAATCCCAGCAACTCAACTTTCATATTATTCCCTAAACCTCCAGCAAAATGTGCTTGGATGTTGTGTCTGGAGGTGATTTTTAAGTAAATACCTATACCACATTTGTCTGTTGAGGCTGCACCATCAAAGAAGCCAATAGGGTTATTGTTGAAGTAGACAGGGTTAAGTAGTATCGTTGTTTTATCTACTTCCTCTTTAAGTGGATGTTCTTGTATTGATGTAAGAATTTTCTGGTGAAGTCCTGGAACATTCTTGGTACGGTTGTCAAACAATATTCTATTTCTAAATTTCCAAATTTCCCACATAAACAGAAGGGGAATGTGTTTATGATTTGGCAATTTGAGAAACTAATATTTGAGGTTTTCTTCGATGGTAGCCTTGTTCCACTCAAAGTCAATTCTCAAGGAAGTGAGTATATGGCCCCAAATCATTTGTGTAGTCTGGCAGTCCACAAAAAGGTGTGTGACTGACTCTTCTGCCTTTAGACACAATGTGCAGACTAAAGGACCAATTCCTCCACGTTTTTTATAGTTGATGTCGGTAAGTAGTCGATCTTCTAAGCATAGCCACAGGAAGCAGATGATTTTGACTGCTACCTTCATCGACCAAATTGATTTATGCCACCATTGACCGTCATTACAATTGAATGTGTAAAGGACGCAATAATAGGCAGAGCTGGCCATGACTGTTCCTGAGGATCGATTCCATGACCAAGTAAGTAAGTCTTTTTCATTGTTGATTCGGATGCCACTGAGATTTAGTTTTTTTGTGTATGTGTCCCATTCTTGACTGAGTTCTGAACTTAAACCCAAAGATCTAGCGCTCAACCAACTCTGTTGAGGTTCGGTTGGGTCAATGTTTCTGGCCTGTGGTAAGCTAAAGATGGCTTGGCTATGTAAGTGCTGTAAAATCAAGTTGGATCACGCCCAAGAATGACGCGATGTCCAGTCCCAACCTTCCAAGCCAGCCAGCGCTTGATGATTGGTAAAGATAGCATCAGATTCTGCCAGATAATGGATGACGTCTTTGTGTGGTGTACATCCCTACGCAGCCAAGAAGTAAGGTCAATACCTTTAAGGTATTTCCTGGTGATGACCCTATTCCAAAGATTGTTTCCGAAGAGACCTCTCCAACAGTTTTTGGCTGCCAGGGCAAGAGCAAACCATTTCATGTGTTTTATGCCCCAACCACCGGCCTCGTTCGATTTAGCTAAGCTTTGCCAATTAGCAAGGTGATAACTAGTGGTTTTTTTGCCCCCTTTCCAGATAAATCTGCTAATCAGTAGTTGAATGCGCTGGAGGATAGACGTCGGTGTTTTTGCCAGACTAAGCCAAAAGACTGGGATACTTTGTAAGACTGATGTTGCTAGAGTGAGTCTACCTCCCAGGGACAGCCAACGAAAAGTCCAATTGTTAATCTTCTTCTCTATCTTTTTGATGAGCCACGACCAGTCACCAATTCTGTAATAGTTTGGTTTCAGGGGGAAACCAAGGTACTTTAACCCCTGATCTAGACTGTCTACCTGTATTTTGTAATCAGAAATGAGGAAGTGCTTTAGTAGTGGATCTAAATTTTGTGCAATAAATCGAGATTTATGAGGATTGATGGAAAGTCCTGTTGCAATACAGAAATTTGTGAGGATAATTTTAAGTGTTTTCCAGTAGTCAAGGTTGTCGGCTCCCAGGATGAGGACGTCGTCCACAAATAATAAATGTGAAATATGGATGCGAGGAGCTACTTTAAGTCCTTTAAAAGTACCCGTTTCAACTGCTTTGTTGATCATTCTGCTGAGTGCCTTGATTACAAGAAGGAAGAGCATTGGTGACATTGGATAGCCCTGACGGAGTCCCCGGTGGCATCGAAAGAAGTATGTTGGAGTTCCATTCACCAGCACTGTCGTATTGACCGAGGTTAAGCAGCCCATAATCCAAGATTTGTTTAAACTGTCAAGTCCTATCTGGTCCAGTAACAAATAAAGGTATTGCCAACTTACACTGTCATATGCTCTCTTTAGATCGAGTTTAAGAATGACTGCGTTCAGTTTTTTTAACTTGGCTGAGTGTAGACTTTCCTGGGTAATACCCACAGCATCAAATATCAGTCGATCCTTTAAGAACCCAAACTGTTCAAAAGAGATACACTTAGCTAGAGTGTCTTTTAAGTGGTTGGCTATGGTTTTTGAGATGACTTTGTACAAAAAATTGCATAATGCAATGGGTCGGAAATCGTTGAAGTTGACAAGTTTATTAGATTTTGGAATTAGTGTGAAGAATGTAGCATTTAGTGCTCTAGGAATCTTCCCTATGAGGCGGGATTCTTCAACAGCGTTAAGCATATCCAATCCCATAATCTCAAAAAAATGTTGAAAAAGTTCCTAGGTCCATCCATATGGACTAGGGCTTTTGTCCTTGGGCATTTTGTCAATAGTGTCTTTTAGCTCCTCGAGAGTGACAGGTTTCCCGAGATTCTGGTTTTCTGACTCATTGAAGAAGCGCGGGATTGACTGTAATACATCAAACTGGACGTCTATATTTTCAGTCTCAGAAGCTTGGTATTGAGTTCTAAAATGTTTAAATGCCAGCGAGTGTAACTCCTAGTCAGTTATGGCAACGTTACCATCATCATCTGTCAGATCCCAAATAGTGTTGTGGTTGCGCCTCTATGAAGCGTATTTGTGGAAAAAACTTGTATTCTTATCTCCCTTTTCAATCCATGTCGCCCTGCTTCGGAGTCACCAGGTAGCTTCTTCATGTGCTAGTATTTTATTTTTCTTGAGGGTCAGTTCTTGTAGGAGGTTAATATCCTCTGCATTAAAGATATGAGACGGATTATTGTGGAAAAGGGTTGCTATCTGTTCTTCCACCAGTACCAAGTCGGCCTTCATAACCTGTTGTTTCTTTACTTGCCAATTTATAACCTTCTATTTTAAATATTTAAGTTTCTCTATTAGCAGTCAGATTGCCGATGAGTTCGACCAATCTATCATTTCTACCCAAGTATTTTTGACAAGAGTGTTAAAACCCAAATCACCTATCCACGAGTAGTTGAACTTAAAAGGAGCTGATGTAACTCGTTGGGGGCCTTTGATTGAGAGACAGATCGGGTGGTGATCTGAGATCGTAGATGGCTCAACCCAGGATCTGAAGTGAAGACGATCATTTATCAACTTTGAATCTAGCAGGAACCTGTCAAGTCTTTTGGCAATACCATTGACCCCTGTTCTGCTATTCCTCCATGTGGGAGAAGATACCAAAGGTTGGAGATCAATGAGCCCCGCTCTATGGAAAATAGAGTCAAAAAAATATGCCTTTGGGTCAATCCTTGCAGAAGTACCCCACACTTCTTGAGTGGAAAGGGTGAAGTTTAGATCACCACCCAATATGAGGTTTTCCTCATGAAGGGTGCCAGAGTCGAAGAGTTTTTGCCAAAAGGCCTCACGATTGTTGTAAGGGGCATAACAGTTTAAGAGTTTAAAGGAAGTATAAGAGAAAAGTAGCTTACCTTCAATGAAAATCCCAGCCGAGGTGCCAAAGGCTTGAAAATCAGCAACATCCAGGTTCCAGCCTGTAAGCAGTCCTCCAGAGCGGCCTAGTGAGTCTATTGCAACAACAGACTAGTGTGGGAGACACTTCAAGAAAAGAGCTTTTGCCTTGTCGCTGCTAACCAGGGTTTCTTGTAGAAAAACAACGTCCGGTTTGATCTTAGAGAATAATCTTTTGAGGGAAGCTAGCTTGGTGGGGCTTTCGAACCCACAGAGATTAAAAGAAAGAATGATCATTAAGTGACAGGGTTGATCGGCGACGTTGCTCTAAGTGCCGAGGAGGGAGAAAAAGAGGGACCACAATCAGTAGGGATATCTTTTGAGGGGGACGTGACTGAAGAAGGGAGGCCAACGAGTCCTCCCTCTACAGAGCCTGGGGGCTTTTTGGGAAATCTGGACCGGTTTTTTCGGATAGTGACATTAGATCGATCGGGAGGAAGTGGGGTGGAGGAATGTGTAATCGTGAGGGGACTAGGAGAGAGTGGAAGGATTGAAAGGGTGGAGGGAGTGGGTGGCTTGGTGGATGTTCCAGGAGAAGAGGGGGTTAGTGCAGTCTGAGGAGGGGTTTGGGTGGAAAGGATGTTTGAATGTTGGGTAGGATTGAGGGAGGGTGGTGAAGTAGCAGTTGTTGTATGCTGTGGGGGACAAAGGGGTGTAGTGGGAGAAGTAGGAGAGGACGAGGGAAGGGGGAGGGAGGGGTCCAATTTGTCCATAACCAAGCTCCAGAAAACTTCAAAGATTTCCCAAACCCAAGCTTCATTAACTTTGAGGTGTCTAAATTCATCCTCCGAAAGTTTGTGAAAGAAGGTAGGGAAGAGGTCTTGCATCTTACCAAGGAAGGAGTCCTGAACCAGGGGGAGAGAGGGGGATTGTTCAATGTGTCTCAGAGAGGGATTTGGTAGGTTGACTTTGGAGAAAGGACAATTATTTTTTAAGTGTCCCGGCTGCCAGCAGAGGTGGCATCTGAAAGGTTCTCTCCAATAATCAAGGACCTGTTTGAAAGAGTGTTCACCCACTCTGACCTCGAGGGATTTCGGCAGACCAAGATCAGTGTCAAATTCGACTAGGACCCATGCTGCCCTTTTATTTGACTAGTTGAGGGAGCGTTTGTCAAAAAAGATAAACTTTCCTGCAGTATTAGCAACCATCTCCAGGATGGGTGGTGTCCACAGTTCTATTGGAAAATCTAGCATAATCATCCAGAGCCATCTTTTGTCGAAGGTACTTTTGAAAGGATGGAAACCTGGGGTCCACCGCTTGAGCATGAGAACTCCTCTATCCAAAATCCAGGGGGTCGAGAGGATTTGTTGTAGGTCTTCTTCTGAGAGGAAGTGGAAGATGAGCCACTGGTTGGAGAGATGGCTAATTCTTGGACAGTAACCAAGGATTGGTTTCCAACATTCCTGAACCCAACGATCGAGGCAAGTTTTATGCATCTTAAGATAGTAGAACCTTCCTACTAGTGCTCGCTTAGCAAGGCTGGAGACCCTATCCTTGGCTAGTTCTTGCCCGAGAGAGCAGACCATTGTAGTTTGTCTCACCTTCCATCTTTTTAGCTTTCGATTCGAGCGGCCCAATGCTCCAGCTTGTCTGTTGTGTCCTGCACCTCCGTGTGGGAAGGGTGTTCGTGTTGGGCCATGGGAAGAGGTCCCAAGAGGCATATCAAGCTCAGGTGGAGGGGGTTGTGTAGAAAAAGTTGAGAAAGTGGGGGAAGGAAGAACATCTTGTGCATAAGGAGGTGGCTCGATTGAGGAGGGAGAGGTATTCGTGGGATGTCGGGAGCAATCAAGGAGGAGTTGATAGGTCTCGTCGCTCTAAAAGAGGTTGTCTTGGGCCCAAATATTGTCATCATCTGCCCATGATAGGTCAATGTTTGTTGCCATGAAGAGGAAAAGGTCAAGGGGTTTCGAGAATCAGAAGGGGTTGAGGGGAGCAGGAGGAAGCCGAAGAGGCGCAGTCTGAATGGGACACTTCTCATAGTCTCAAACGGATCCGGAAAACTAGTTAGCTATAGAGGGGGCGACTAGGATCACTAGACTCGTTCGGCCATCATCAGGGGACTACGATCCAATGGTAGCAGAATAGGATCACTAATGTCTGTAACAGCGGTCTCTGTAAGTGAAAACCCTAGAGCTCACATAACAACTTCTGGATCAAACTGCTCGGGGCTGGAGGAGGCACGAGGGGGAAAGCCCGAGGGAAAACTTCTACTTTTATCCTATATCCTCGGACCAGCGCTTCTCAGTGGCTCTTCAGGATCCGGGAGGCTAGTGTGCTATAGAGGGAGCGGCTCTGGATCTCTAAATTCGCTAAGATAACAYAGTGGGATCTTCGATCCATTAGTAGATCTGCAATCTTTTCCCTTTTKACAGCCAGTTTCAGMTCTRACATGGAAGGGCRCATGCTTCACAAATCTCTGCATTCGCTGTGCCTTCTTTGTGGGATCTTCGATCCATTAGTAGATCTGCTTCAGATCTTTCCGCCCGAATCTAAAGACCTGCATCCTTAGTTGATCTGCATCCTTTTCCACTTCTGTAGTCGATATCAGTTCAGCGGCAGGGGCAACTTCTGGATCACRCTGCTCGGAGCTGGAGGAGGCACRAGGGTGAAAGTCCGWGGGAAACTTCTACTTTTGTCCTATCTCCTAGAAGCATCACTTCTCAGAGACTCAACCGGATCSGGGAAGCTAGTGTGCTGCCTAGCGGCTCTGGTTCTCTGTAATCGCTAGTGTGCTAAAGAGGGAACGGCTCTGGATCTCTGGGAAAGATTATCCGTCCGTGACGAAACAKATCTCTCTATACTTCTACTTTTATCCCAGTGGCTCTTCAGGATCCGGGAGGCTAGTGTGCTATAGAGGGAGCGTCTCTGGATCTCTATATTTGCTATGACAACACAGTGGGATCCTCGATCCATTAGTAGATCTGCATTCTTTTCCCTTTTGCAGCCGGTTCAGATCTGACATGGAAGGGCGCAGCTTCACAAATATCTGCCTTCGCTGTGCCTGCTTTGTGGGAACTTCGATCCATTAGTAGATCTGCTTCAGATCTTTCCGCCCGAATCTAATGACCTACATCCTTAGTAGATCTGCATCTTTTCCACTTCTGTAGTCGATCTCAGATCAGCGACAGGGGCAACTTCTGGATCACACTGCTCGGAGCTGGAGCATGATGTAGGTTATTTAGTGAGACAATATTGCTCAATTTTGATAATAGGTTGTTTTGTATAAGAATCTAGCGTGGTGAAAATATTTTTTACATTATAATAATAATATTTTAAATAAATTTTCATATATATTTATATATTTAACTTTTAGATTAATTAGAACTTTTAGTGAAGGACAATTTATTTAAGGATTTTAAGGTAGATTCATTTCAAAATATTTTGACTATACATGATTGATTATATGTTTTTACATGATTGATTATATGTTTTTTTATTGGAAAAAAACTTCAAATCTATTTAACTTGTGTAATACTTCATTTGAAACTTATTAGAAAATTCTCCTATAAATAAAGCAATTCAATTTGTATTATAGTGCATTTTTTAAATTTTGTGCATATCTTTCTTGCTTTAGGAGCCAATGGATTTGTTTTAAATTATTTCAATGAATGGATTATCATAAAGTGGTGGACTAAGTAAACAAGGATGTGGTGTTGTAGTTATTTATAAGTCATTGCCTCTTAACTTTGAATAACATATTAGAGGGATTTATTCCAAGTTATTTCAACTTATAGATTAGAATTAGGTAAACATGAACATGTCATTGTTAATCCTATTCAGCTTGAGAAGAGATCAATAAAAACAAATCTAAGATATTTTGAGAATTCAATATCAAACTTTAGTGACCATGATTCCTTCACAACTATTGTTTCATAAAACTAAGTCCTACATATCTAGTTTATCTATTACTATTTTGCATGAACAAAATCCTACACCATCTAATTATCCATTCACATCATCTAATTATCCATTGAAACTTGAATATGCATTCTCTTATAATTCATTTAGCTATTGATTTGCATGAACCAAACTACACTTTTTGATGGCATAGAACTTTTCCAATAAAAAAATTATCTCAATTATATTAGGAATATAATTCGTTTACATCTTTGCCTCCACATTTAGGCTCATAATTGTTCCCCTAATCTGATTGGAAAATTACATACCCCGGCCAAAAAGTATTAATTGATCATATGACTTTGAGTGGTAACCGAGACCAGCTCAAATAATATCATAACTATTACAAAATACAAAGAAGCTTTGGAGTTGGTAGATGAAACTTGCCATACACATTCAACAAAAAACAATGGACATCAAAAAACTATATAATATCACAATACTAATGGAAGTTAATATGTCTCCTTTGCCCCACTATACCATTGGTCCAATGATAGAAAACAATGCTTCCTTCTGGTTCTCCAAGCACTTGCTTAGATAGGAGGTATGCATCCTTGTTGAAGTCCCTGGGAATATGATCAAAACTGACAAAGGTGAAGCCTCTGACCATGTCCTTTATCCAATCTTTCCAACCCTCGATAGCACATCCTTTAAGAGTGCCTCTATTTGATAACCAATCAATCACTACTTTGGAATCGCCCAGGATTTGTAAGCGATTGATTGAAAGATGTAAAGCCATAACGAGGGTATCCCATGCACCCAAAAGCTTAGCTTTTGTATTAGTTCCTCTGCCACAGTTGAAATCCCATCTTGTGATAGAAAAATCGGGAAATTTTATAACTCCACCCGCTCCACAACATAAACCATCCTATTGGGCAGCCCCATCAAAATATGCAACCGAAATATTGTTATGCTGCTATAACATAATGCTCCTCGGAATTTTATCCTTTTTTGTGCCTCAATGCCGATATGCTGTGCAAGGGATTTATAGATCACCGCATTATGAGAAGGTGTGCTCCCCTAAAAAATGGCTCTGTTCCTTTCGATCCAGATGAACCAACAAATAAGTGCAGCCAAAGTCGATGGAACTGACTTATCCTCATACCAATTCTTAATGCATTCTTCCATAGTAATACCAATCCAATTTGTTTTATATCCATGCATTAAACTTACGTTGTCCCAAACAGAGTTTGTGAAAGGACAGTGAAGGAATAGATGGTCGATAGTTTCATAATCTTGATTACATAAATAGCATAACCCAGGACCTTCTCTACCTCTAGATTGAAGGGTATCCCAAGTGAGGATCTTGCCTTCCACTGCTAACCAAATAAATAGTTTTATTTTTAATTGGATTTTTCATTTCCATATTGCTCTATGCCAACACCAAATTTCCTCAATTTTTTTGTTGACAGTATGGCCCAATATTTTTTTTTGATATTTGGTATTTTGGAGTGATCACCACCTATCCACAAAAAAGTATCTTCACGATCCTATAGATACACTCCAGAGTCCATTAATTCCTTCCTGAAGTGATCCCATTCAATGGCCAAATCACCTGAAAGTCCTATCTCATTACTTCTAAGCCAAGAATCCAAAATTTTCAAGTTGTCATTGGTATTCATTGAATGCGCCAATGTATATATATTCCTGTAATGTAGAGCATAAATCAGATTAACTGAGAGAAAGGATTTATCCCCCATTTCGGGAATCTTATCTTCCCCAATGGCAATGAGCTGGCCCAATCCTGGGTTCCAGCTCAACCAATGATTGATTAAATGGACAGACTTTAGAAGCCCACCCAAAATTCTAGATGTTTCCTTTTGTTGGAAGGTCGCAGACCTGAACCAATTTTTTATAGTTGTGTGAGGAAGGTGTTTATCCTTTATAACTCGGTGCCAGATACCTGAACTCGTTAATATCCTCCATAGATAGTTCGCAACCAAAGCATGCTTGAAATCAATGATATTTCGGAGACCCTAACCCCCATAGTGCTTTGGTAAAAAAATATGATCCCATTTACAAAGGTGATATTGCTTTGTATCCCGATAACCTTTCCAAAAGAAATTGACCATTAATTTCCTCAAAGCATTTAATACCGAGCACAAAATCATTGTTAAAGACAACCAGTAGACAGATTGACTTTCTAATACAACCTTTAGCAAAGTAAGCCTACCTCCCAAAGATAACCATCTAAAACACCAGTTAGTAATCTTTTTTTCCATTCTTTAGATCAACCAATTCCATTCAGTCACTCGTTGGGGACCAGTCTTTAAATAAAAATTGAGATACTTAAATCCCAAAGCCAGATCAGAAAACGTAAAAGGAAACATAGATTTGTAAGAAGATAACTCTTGCTCCAACAAGCCTGCTTGATGAGAAGTGGACTTTGTAGCATTTATCACTAATCCAGATGCTAAACGAAAAGATTTTATTAATTTGTCTATTTTCCACCATTCCTGCATTGTAGCATTTGTCATAATAACAACATCATCGACAAATAATATATGGAGAATTTTGATAGTTCTTGAAACATTTATACTTGTCAACTTCCCTTCTATTTGACTCTCCTTTAATAATAAACTTAAACCTTCCATAACCAAGATAACGAGTAAGGGTGACAATGGGCATCCTTGCCTTAAGCCATTACCGCTTTTGAAAAAATCCGTGCCTCTCCATTTATTAATATAGCGAAGGAAGTTGAGTCCACACAACTCATGATCCAATTTGTCACCTTTGTATCCATACCAATTTGAATAAGAATAATCCTCAATAGATCCAAGTTGATACGGTCATATGCATTTTGAAGATCCAGCTTTAATACTAATGACTTTATCTTCTTTCTTTATGCTATGAAGGCATTCATGAACAATACTTATAGTATCCTGGATTCGACGCCCTTGTAAAAATCCTAGTTGCTCCCCAGAAAGTGATCTAGACAGGATAGGCTTTATCCTGTTTGCTATAATTTTCGAAATTATTTTGTAGCATAGGTTGCACAGAGAGATCGGTCTATAATCCCCAAAATAAATAAGCTTGTTTATCTAGGGAATTAATGCTATGAAGGTCATGTTTAAACCTCCAGATAATTTGCGAAGATCATCCCCGACAAGATCGAAGAAATGTACAAAGAATTCCATAGTCCAGCCATTAGGGCCTGGACTCTTGTCAATCTTGAAATTTTTTAGGATATCTCTTAATTCCACCAGACTCACTGAGGAGTACAAACCCTCAACTTCAGCTTATGTGATCATACTAGATAATTTCTCCGCTCCCTTGACTTGTTCGGATATAGAAGAAATTATATTCTCCTTGAAAAATTGTTTGAAATAGTTGATTGTTTCGGCTTTAATGTTCTTTTGACCTGTATGAATGTGTCCCTCATCATCCATAATCTCTCAAATGTATTTTTTATTACGCCTGAAGTTTGCATAATTATGAAAAAAAGTTGTATTTTGATCCCCGCTCCGAATCCATATGGCCCGTCTGTGTTGGCACCAACGTTCTTCATTTTCATTTATCAATCTATTCCTTTCCTGTTCCAAAGATTTTAATAATAATTCATTCTCTAAAGTCATATCACCAAACAAAGTATCTTGTAACAGAGAGGAAGTATCCTTTTCCATACCCTTGAGATGTGCACTTGCCTGTTGATATTGAAGCTTTTGTCAATGCTTTGTCTTGTCCTTTAGATCCTTTAATTTCCAAATAAGTCTTTTTTGTTTACCTTCTTCGTCAAGATATTTTGGTTCGTTCCAAAGAGCCTGAACCATCAATTCAAATTCCTGATCCAAAAGCCATTATGGATTGAGTTTGAAAGGATAAGCTTTAAATTTTGGAGGCATCTCCAACTGGAGAAGAATCAAAGCATGACCAGATATGAAGGGTTTTTCTACCCAAGATCGGTAAATGCCGACTCCCGAAAGAAAGTCCTCCAAAATGAGAAATCTATCCAATCTCTTAGAGATTCGATCAACACTAGATCGACCATTTCTCCATGTAGGAACAATTTTGCCGAGAACCACATCAATAAGATGTTTCTCTTGGAAAAATGATTTATAATATCCATCTATAAGTCCCACAAATGAAGAGCCTCCCCAAACCTCTTTTGAGGATAGGGTCAAGTTAAGATCCCCCACAATAATGAGATTATTTTTGGATAATAAACCGGAGTCTGCCACCTGATTCCAAAAACACTTCCACTCTAAACATGGCCCATACACATTCAAGAAGGAGACCTCCTTTTTGTTTGCTAAACTGATACATGTCAATAGGATCCCACCACAAGCAAGGAAAGCATCTAAATTGAAAACATTTGGATCCCATGATACTAACATACTGCGAAATGTTCCCACGGAGTTGACTGCACAACTATACCAAGATGGCCTAAGTGTACTCATAAAGTTTTGAGCTTTTTCTGAATGTACCAGTGTTTCTTGTAAAAATACAATATCTGGGCGAGTTTTTTCGAGAACACTTCAAATTGAAGCAATTTTTAGGGTGCCTCCAGTCCCTCTGAGATTGAGAGAGAGCATAATCATGACTTTGCCCTTGCCAGGGCATTGCTCTAAGTGCCCCACCCTCTGAAGTAGAAGGAGTATTTGTATCTAAAGAAGATAAGGTAGCAGACTTTTTGTGCATGCTCCTAGTTTTTATAGGCGAATGTTCAATGCCTAACCCACAGGACCATGCATATTCCTTCCCTAACCTGCCCTCCAGCGAGCGTTATGAGCTAGCCTCCCCAGCAACGAAAGGAGGTTTTATAACAGACTTTCCAAGGAAGACCGATAAATTAACTGATGTGTGTGTCTCGATCTCAGATAAAAGGTATAAAGGAATCTAGGACAACAAAGAGTGTAGATTCGTCTTCCTTCGGTTCCTGATAACCATGAAGCGTAGAGGGTTCTTCCAACTGCAATGGTTGGGACCTAGTTAATGGTTTGTAGATGACATACCCAATATACCTGATGTGATATTCTATGGATTACCATCATTTGATTCATCCAGGGAACTAAGTATAAATGGAGGATCAGTCTTCGGGGAAGCAACCAAGATAGGGTTCAAAAACTCCTGACCCGCGACAAGTTGATTAGAAATTATAGAAACCCCCCCATCAACTACCCGATAAGTTTCAACATTTTTTGTCATGTTTTTTAACCACTCCGAGGAGTTAATCACATCTCGTTCCAAAAGAGACAAAGAGAAAAAGAGAACAGGACAAAAAGTTTGCAACTTATCCACTAACAATTCCAAAGATTCTGGTGAGCTGTCGTCTCCCTGGGCAAGCTGAATGGGTCTCAGTCATAGAATCCAATTTCCTGAGAAGTATCTGGTGTGTCATACTCCGAAAAGGTTCCTTCTGGTTCATCCTCTGAATCAACGATGCCTTTACAGTCACACCACAAATGGCCTGTGCTGCGACAATAACTACATCTAAAGGGTATTCCTAAATAGTCCAAACGTTGAAGATAGTGCCGACCCCTCCATTCAATCTCCAAGTTTTCCGGAAGCCCCTGGTGAATATCCATTTCAACTAAAACCCAACCAATCTTCCTTGAACCCGCAGTGAGTGATTATGTATCAACCGCAATAAAAAGGTCGAAAGAATTCCCTATAGCCCAAAGCACACCTTCATTCCAGAAGTGCCAAGGTAACCCTGGTAAGAGGACCCATAAATGTCTATGAGAAAAATATTTAGTGGCTGGATCAAAGGCCACTCTCCACCTTTTTATCATAAGACTACTACCACCATTTAACCATCTTTTAACTAGTAAGAGCAAGGCATAGAACTTAATCTTCACCACCTACACATATTGGCATCTTAATCACATAGATATGATGTATTCATATTCATTCTCTCCATCTAGATATCAAAATTTATTGTTATATATGGGTATAATAGTGTTGTTCTTATTGGTTAATGTTTATGATTCATAAATATGGGTATAATAGTGTTGTTTTTAATGGTTGAGGTTTATGACTTATACATAGTGAATTTTTTTATGTATTCTACTTTCATGATTAATTGTAAATGACAAAATATTTCCTCAAAACATGAACATGTGTAGAGTAGAAATTCTACGTTTTTATGATGGATAATAAAAACTTTTAGGGGCAAGTTGATAAGATTCCATCATAATTTTTAGCTTATGATCAAACCAACTCGATGTCATTATAACCCAAGAATATATTGAACAACTAGCAAACCAAATATAAATTTCAGCGTATGATCAAACCAAAGAATTTAAACTCAAATATAAAGAGTGTAAGACCTACCTCCAAACCATCTAATCAAGTCACCTCAACTTATAATATTACTAGATTACAACAACAATAACAACATATAATAATAATCCATCATAAATTTCAACTTATGATGGATAATAAAAACTTTTAGGGGCAAGTTGATAAGACTCCATCATAATTTTTAGCTTATGATCAAACCAACTCGATGTCATTATAACCCAAGAATATATTGAACAACTAGCAAACCAAATATAAATTTCAGCGTATGATCAAACCAAAAAATTTAAACTCAAATATAAAGAGTGTAAGACCTACCTCCAAACCTCTAATCAAGTCACCTCAACTTATAATATTACTAGATTACAACAACAATAACAACATATAATAATAATCCATCGTAAATTTCAACTTATGATCAAACCAAAAACCTCATCAATAGTTTAAACTCAAATATAAAAAATATAAAACCTACCTCCAAACCATCTAATCAAATCACCTTAACTTATAATATTACTATTACTAGATTTCAACAACAATAACAACCTATGAATTTTTATGAATTTTCATATTAGAAAACTTTAAACTACGATAAAATTTGCTACAAAATTTAAGAACTCTCCACCATCTAATCAAATCACCTTAACTTATAATATTACTATTACTAGATTTCAACAACAATAACAACCTATGAATTTTTATGAATTTTCATATTAGAAAACTTTAAACTACGATAAAATTTGCTACAAAATTTAAGAACTCTCCACTTATTAAATTAAAATTTAAGAACTCCTAACTTATTAAATTACTTATTTAAATCAGATAAAAATTTAAAAACTCGATCCGTATACATACAAACCTAGGTCAAACCCATCACAACTACTACTGGACCGCAGCCAAACAGTTACTTTGAAATAAGAATAGTTCATTCGTCACACAGTGATGCAATTATAACACTGTAACTCCGCAACATTGGATACCTTATTGGATAACAGGAAAAAAAATTGTACCGTTGTACTCTAAAACAGAATTTGACATTGCTGGCATGTTGGAATTTCAAGCTAGTGTCATTAATGGCCTGAGCACAATACCCAAAACGAATCGAATATCTTTTATTAAGAGAGAGTGGGAAAGCAACGGTCACCAGAATTCACGCATGTCTTGCATCTGTAAATCTGAATCGAAATCGAAATGAATGAAATCGAATCTCTCAATTTCTTCTTATTTTCTCCGCCTGCCAGGGGTGGACAAACATCAAACAAAAAATAATAATGAATATAATGAATATGTATTTGGGGATTCTCAGGTAGAGCCCATTGTGCTGCGCTGAGAATTGAACCCAACACCGGGACTAAGATCTAACGCAGTCTTCAGACGAGAATGCTGTATCAAGGAACCAAGCTGCTGCTGTATCAATTTGCTCCCATTGAAGGCCATCATCTGGAGCTCTGACTCGCAAGACCACCATTGTTGAATCCCATGAGCTTCCGAAAATTTCATGGGGCCCTTGGAAATCACAAATAATTTGGCAGCCACACGATTCATACCAGAGACCTCTGGCATGCCCTCCATTAATTTCTCTTCATCCCCATCACAGTTCTTGCGTTTTTTACACGAATCAGAGTAGTAACAACAGATGTAATCGCTATTGTTTACATAAAGATGAGGAACCCATTTCTGGATTTGCTGACAAATATTAAGTGAATCCCCCTGTTCCTCATCATCTGACTGTTTATCACTGTCTACCAATTCCTTGTTCTTCTTCTTCTTAGAAGGGATAATAGTTCTACTCACGCCCTTCACCACATTCCACATCAGTGCAAACTTGTCACCAATACTTCTGAGACCCATGGGCAATGAAACAGAAGGGGGGTTGAAGAGATGGGATTCTACAAATATACCCTCCGATGCCAAGGCCTTCCCCACCTGAAAAGCCAGGCCAGCCCCCAATGAATGCCCAGTCATGCACACCTCACTGCTCCCATATTTCCCCACTGCTGTCCTCACCGCCTCCAGTGTCGTGTGAAACCTACAGGAGCCACTGAGATCCTCCATTGTTAAAATTCTCAGATCGTCCTGTATGTCCCTTTTTATGGTAGCAGCCCTCAGCAAGGTCCCTCTGAGGGCTATTATTGCCTTAGGAGCCTTTCTTGGTTTCACTACCAGAAGATCAGAGATTGCAGCATACCTATCCCATTCAAGCCTTGCTCCAAAGATGGATCCGTCCCTCTCGTCCATCAATTCTTCCACTACTTTGTATTTGAAGGGCTTCCACCATTTGGGTGCCAATGCTGCATCCCCCTCTCTCTTTTCCTGCCTGTCCAGTTCCAGCAGATACGCTGCCTGTATAAAGCACGCCATCACTGTGCGCTTGTACTTGTCATCCTTCCTGTAAACACCATTTTTTTTGGGAATCAACCCATTAACATAAAGATCATGGTTGGTATGTGAAGACTTATATACTGTGTATAAAAACCAACCCTCACAACCAACCAAGAAAACAAAACAAAACAAAAAAACCACCAAATCCTCAAATAAACATAACCAGGTAAAGCTAAATGAGATGATAAACTAGCTGATTCATCTTACCATCTGGAACTGATAATCTCTCGCCAAGTGGGTGTAGATAAATTACGAGGACCTGAGACCTGAAAGTCATCTGGGTGTCCAATGTTCAGGTTCTTCTCTTCGTTCTTCTCCTCAATCTCATTTTGCTTGGCCATACTCATGTTCAGAGTTGCAGTATATTTACAGCGGACAGAGAAAGCAGAGCAAGTTATGTGCAGAAATAACGACCCCAAATAGTTTTCAAAAACCCCAATTCCCAAACCTTGTCTTCTTCTCCCAGGATATTGATATGAACTGAACCGATTGATTGATGCGGACTTTCTGTAAGAAGGAGAGGAATGGCGTATATTGCTCTATCCTTCTGCCTTTCAGCTTCCACTCCGACCTCTTTATATATTATTCTTATTCCCGTTTAGAGGATAACGAAAAGTATAACTGGGTCTTCGAGAAATTCACAGCACGTATTCCCCCACAGAATCATCTCTTCCGCAACGGGTATATTGCGACCTCGAAGCCGGTGAAGGCGGTTAGAAATTTCTAGCTTGTCACATGACTCATTTGATTGTTTTAGAGTTTCGAAAAGTTTTAACGGATATTTTATTTATTAATTATATATTATTTATTGAAAATGATGTTTAAATTTTAATCATATTTAAATTTTTAAATTTTTTATTTCTGGTTTGTCAAATATTTGATATATGAAATTTTATTGTTTATTGTTTGTGGGATAAGGGACCCTTCCATTTTACATATTCTATTTTTTTGGATTTAAACTTATTACCTACAAAAATGAAACACATCTTCTTAATTATTAAACCCACTCAAATTGAATTAAAAATCTTTAAAACATTTAATTAAGTTTAAAATATATTAAAATTTTAAAATTTTAAAAATAATTATTAACCAAAAAAAACTTTATTAAAAAATTATAAAAAGAATCCATCCACTCAAATAATTAATCAACACACTTTTTTTTTTAAATAAAAAGGTCATTGTATTAATATTAATTGTTATCCATACATAGTTAAGTGTTAGCCACATGTTCTGCCTCATAAGGGAAACTAGAACAGGTAGTCGCCATTAGAGGCTCAAAGTTTGATGCATCACCGTATGAGTTGAAACTGTCTGAACAAAACTCACTGAACAAAATTGTAAATCCTAACTACATGAACAAAACTGTATGGACAGTATGGAAATGGCCACTATGACCATCTAGTCTGCCACTGGAGTAATAAAAAAACATAACCTGCAACGAGAGCAAACAAAGAACAAAAACCTGGAGGCTTTACTCCACTGGCGAACTCGAGCGGCCATGGATGTTGTAGACAGGGGCGTACCTCTGGCCACACGTTGGGCATCGAGTCCGCTAGTGCATCGAACAAAATGTCCAGTCTTTGGTCGAGGATGCACTGTGAGTGCAGCTGATCATCTTGTTTTTTCCGAATTTCAAAGATAAGTTGGAGGTGCTCCTTCATGAGACGATTTGCACAGAGCTGAGGCCGCTCCTTTTCTTTGTCCTCACTAGCGATCACCGTGTTCTTCTCCACCTGCCAGCTTGGGGGGATTTCCTCCTCCACCATGCAACTGTCATTGCCATAAACCGGGTCCCGTGGGGGGGGCAGAACACTAGTGGGCAAAGGAATGTGCTTGCTCGGAGGTGGTGCTTTCTCCTTAGCCAGACTATTGCCATGGATGGAGTGAGGGGAGGACGGAGGCGGTGCCGACGACCCCTGACTATTATGCCTGGGGCCAGAGAAACGAGCAATGAGAGCCAATTGGGAGGGGGAAAGTATGTCACGTCTGGAGAGGGCGCTATAGTACTGCACACCTCTCCTAGATTCCCCCTTTCTCTAGGCATGGTGGTAAAAATGCAGAGGCATAGGGATGAGGGTGGAGAGGCGGCTGGATAACGCTCGGGAGAGCTCGAAAGAACCAAGGCGTAGGTGAAATTGCCAAGGAGAATGCAGAGAAAATTCTTATGAGGGTTGAGGGACATAAGCGGGGTGATGAAAGGGTTAGGTGAAAGTTCGCTAGATAGAGCAATAGAGAAAACACAATTGCAGAGGTCGACAATGAAAATATGCTCAGAGGAGCCAAGGAGCAGGAGCAAGTGCGGAGGGGGAAATGATGAGTTCACCAGGGCATTTGCCTGCTTATTACTCAGTGAATTCACTGATGGGTTAGCCATTAGAGCCGAATTGACAACCTCCCTAGGCCTAGTACGCCTAGTCTGGCTTGCGCGAGGGACCATTAACCCTGGATGGCTGTCCAGGCGCACTACCATTACTGTCGCAATCCCATAATAGGGATATGATGCTGTAGTAATAACTTGCAATTATGGGCATTACATAGATAACAACCACAAGCCAAAGAAGATTGTCCACAGGGAATGAGCCATTCGGTAGTTATGAGCAGTGGACCAATGATCGAGATTAATAACTCCTTTAACCGATCCATTCCAAATATCTTCTTACGTTGACCAAGTGACACCCCATCCAAGAAATTAAAACAAATTTTATTAAAAAATCCATTCAGTCATTTACTCACTCTTTTAAATTATTAATTTAGTTAATATAACACCATACCTACTTGAACGATAAAGTGCAGAAAGTGTTATTCTTGAAGTATATTTACTCTTCTTAGTTTTCGCAAATACTTTAATGATAAAAGGATAGCATTCGTAGAATTTCTAGTTTTAGTTAAGGACGGAGTTAGGGATTTTGATTCCTTTTTACTTAAAGTTGAAATCTACCGTTTTTTATTTTTATTTTGATTTATATACATATATTTTTTAAATTTCTTTTAATATTATTTTTTTAATTTTATATAATATTGTTTTTTTAAATAGAAAATTTATATAATTATATATAATTGGTTTTTTGAAATAGAAAATTTATGGTTGTTTTTTTTTTTTTTTAATCATAGTTTGTAAACATATTTATTATCATTAATTGTTTATTGATGTTCATTTAAGAATATGGCATTAGATCCCCTATTAAATCTGGGGAATTTGATTATGACATTTTTTTCTATTCTAAAATAATTAATCAATGAAGTACCATAACTCGTCAACATTTTGGCATTAAAATAGGTTCAAATCAATGAAATTGGATGCTAAAAATGATATGTATAGATTTAGATATTTGAAAACTCTAATGTCCTCACGTTGTGTAATCTCAACAAACTAATTTGACATTACAATGGTATACAATCATAATAATTAAATTTGAGCTCCAAAATCATTGCAATCAAAAAAAGAAGAAAAAGGTCAAGAAAGGGTTGGAACATAGGGAGTTTATCCCACTTCTTGAATCTTAATGAATGGGAGAAGAGTTGTCATGTAAGGTGTAGCAATCACATTGGCTTCACACCTACTTTGAGGAATTGAAGCAGTGGAACTTGTAGTTGTTGAAGGAGAAGGCATACACATAATACATAACATACCCAAAAAAATTAAACCTTTGGGGCTCCGCCCCTAAACCCTTATATGGTGGTCCACTACCTCCCCCCAAGCTGAGGGGTGGGTCCTCCTTGGACCCCCTTCATTTGGGAACCAACCCCCAAACCCCCATCATGATGTGACTAAGTCTACCTGCAAAGGATACAACACATATTCGACACAAAGTTGCAAATGAATTTGGGTTCAGGCGGGAGGTCGCCACATGACCATTGCCAAAGATAATGTGTTCATAATTCAAGGGTTGAGTCCATCTTCGATCACCACATTCCAAGACAAAGTGGTCAAGAAGACCTTTGCTTAAATATGCATAACATCAGTAGCAAAAACATAAAAAGTGGTTTTCAAATCCAAATAGATCAAAGTAACCAATAAATTGTTTAATAGCAAATAGAATCACGTAACCCTAGATATTTAAAAAATAATGGGCAATTTTAACCCATAACAAGATCATCATTAAAACTTTTGTATGAGGACTGAATAAGCTACCACAATTTTATAAATAATCCAACTTTACAAAATAAAATCATTTATTAGCAACTTGTATTTTGTCTATAGCATAATCAAACGCCAAAGCAAAGAAACTCCATCAAATTAAATCTATACTAATAACTTATTAATGAAAGTTGGGTTAAAATAAAAATTCTAAAAACCCTACTCAATATAACTTGTAACTTCAATTTTTGCTAGATGCTAAAATAATACTGCACATATCCATTATTTATAGAATGAAAAAAAGTATAAAGAACAACTACAAATATGTGAAGAATACCAAACCTTTCATTTTGTTAAAATTTATAGAATGAAAAAAATATAAAAAACAACTACAAATATGTGAAGAATACCAAACCTTTAGTTTTGTTGAAAGGTTGGGTACTCTTCAATTTAGCAAAACACAATGTCAATCTATCTAATTATTCTCTACTTATAAAAATAAATTCAATAACAACTAAATCCAAAGAAAAATTGTAAACATTACATTTAAAACTTCACATTAAAGTGCCCAATTCTAACATCTAATGTTCATCCTAAGTTTAAAAATAATATGATTGTCATTCAATGCTTTGATTGCTCGTCCTTTCTCCAAAATTATGGAAGAACGAATACGAAGATAAAGAGCATCCCAAGCTCGTACGCCTTTGGTATCATTCATCCTTTATTGTTGATGCTTTTGTTACCATGGAAATATGTCAAAGGCACAAAACTCCCCCAACCCACCCTATCCATGTTCACTTGTTAATGAGGATTCCATTTTTATTGCTCTCCTAACTATGAAATATAATTCATAACTATGAAATATAATTCATTTAGCCACTAATCAATATGAAATTATAAAATCTATAATGAAGTCCTACCAAATTTATGCCAGATCCCTTTTGGTATCCCAAATTTTGTACATGGATTAAGGTGTAACTATAATGTACATAGGCTTTTCATGTCGTGCTATGTCTTATGAAAAGACACTTTACATAGTTACACCTTACCATAGACACTTTACATAGTTACACCTTACCATAGTTACTTTATAAAATCTTGAAAAGACACTTTACATAGTTACACCTTACCATAGACACTTTACATAGTTACACCTTACCATAGTTACTTTATAAAATCTATAATGAAGTGCTACCATATTTATGCCCGATCCCTTTTGGTATCCCAAATTTTGTACATGGATTAAGGTGTAGCTATAATGTACATGGGTTTTTCATGTGGTGCTAATGAAAAAACACTTTACATAGTTTTTCATGTGGTGATACGTCTTATGAAAGGACACTATGCAGTGTTTTTTTCATGTGGTGATATGTTTTTATGAAAGGATACATAGATACATTGCATTGTAGTTGATTATATGTGAAGTTGTATTGGCTTTTTTAATATTTTGGTGATACGTTTTATGAAATGATACATAGATACATTGTATTGTAGTTGATTATATGTAAAGTTGTATTGTATTTTGTAATATTTTTGGTGTGATGTTAATATTAAAGTTTTATTAATGAATATAATTAGTTTATTAATATATAATTTTGTTTTTTCTAAATTGAATATCAGATTAACGATTAATGATGTAGTTTCAAAATATAAGTTACAAAAAAATATAGAAAAATTTTCATAGGGAGAGAGGGGAACCTATGATATGACATGTTAATGTTAACTTAAAGAAAAAAATAAATTGCGGGAACGTGGAATTCACTCAGGTTATTTTTTATGGATAATAAAAGGTATCAATAACAAATAAATGTTGGAAGGGATGCTCGATACCTCACACCCGTGAGAATCAAATTTCAACCTATCACCTCACTTGTATATAATCATCATCATCATCATCATCTAGCCCGCAGGGGTGTAGACCCATTGGCAAGTGTCGTGTAAATGGAAGGAAATATGTAAAGGAGGTCTCAAGTTTGATTCTCACCTCGATTTACCTGTGCTCCATGCTTGCAAGTTGTGTGGACACCCCTGGAGGTTATAGTGGTACCAGACGGGAATCGACCCCGTGTCAAGCGAGTATGAGAATTGCCCAAGTTGTTGATTCCGCCAATATAATAATAATAATAATCTATTTTTAAGGTAAAAACCAAGACATATACCAAATTGGTGTATGAGACCTCCTTGTTGTGGGACAAGGGACCCCCTTTGTGCAACGATTTGACTGCTAAAGTCTATGGAGATATACATACCCTACCCCTCTCTGGATTTTAACCTGTGACCTCCAAAGAAGAAACACATGCTCTTAACCATTAGGCCCACTTAGATTGTATACATATATTTGAAAATTTAAATGGATTGTTTTTAAAAACAAAAATAAAACTTCATTTGATTATTAATATTAATAGTTTGCATAAAACTTTAATATAAAAATGCAGGTTGCAAATGAATCCTTCAAAAGCATGATGTAAAAAGAAAATAATACATGGGTTGGCTTAAACAAAAACATCCACAACCTTGATGAAAAAAAAAAGTGAGTGTGTTGGTTTACACCAAAACACCCATAGCCATAATGACACTCAACAAACTGTCTAGAAACAAAAAAGTGAAGACACCAAATAACAAAGGTAAAAATTCTAATTATATATCAATAAGAAATGATCATGCGAGAAGTGTGAGGACACACATTGGTCATGGTAATCCTCGAGAGGTCCTATCTAGACATCAAAGGAGGGTGAATCCATAACCTCAATAACACTTTTTGGCAAGGCAACATATGAAAACAATATATGCACACATTCAATCAAGGTATTTTTTAAGCACTCGACTAAGCTTTGATGACTTTGATCAAATGCTTAAACAAACCCTTGATTTTTTAAAACCCTCGATCAAGGTCTATACCTTGATCGAGCATTAGCCGTTAGCACATAGCACATATATTGAGGTCAAATGATTGATCATGTTAAGACATGGAATGAGGTCAAAAGCTCAATCGAGGTCCTTATTTTCTATATAAAAAACTTAAAGAAGTTGTGAAGTCCTTATTTCATTGTCACAATGATAAACACTAAAAAAAACCTTGATCTAATGTTTAAACCTCAATCTAACCATTGTTGCACCCATGTCAACCCGTTGATTCAACAACTACTTTAACCACCCCCACAACATGATGTCATTTGAGCTAAAAAATAGGTGTTTTTTTTCTTTTTCTTTTTTAAATAGATTATAAAATTTATACAATTAAATGTTAACAATTTTGATTAAATTTTACCAACCAATAATATTTATGCTACCATAATTTTAATTTTTTTGTTTAAATTTTATAAATTGATAATAATTATGCTGCCAAAATTTTAATTTTTAGTTTAAATTTTATCAACGGTTGATGTTTATGTTGTCGATTTTAATTTCAATGATGTATCAACAAGAAAATATATTTTCGGGTATTTTTATCCTTCGATAATGCATGAAGGGTTGAAAACTATTCATTGATACACGGTTGAAAACAAAATGGACAACTTAAGTATTTCCCCTTTTTTTCAATTTGTTTAATTGGAATTGTTGGGCACATAATCCTTGGGATTGTGTTACTTATGTAAATATCATTGTAAATATGAAGAGTTGTAGGTGATAGGAAGACTCACACGAAAGGTGTAGACCAATTGTCACTTAGATTTGTATTTATAAACATTTTATGTCAGTACAAAGCATCAATTGTGGAGTTACATTTTTTGTCATACTTGGCATGACAATGGTATTAGAGCATAGGTTAACTCCATGAATAACTCCTCTTGATGTTTCCTTTTTGATCGCGTGAAGAAAATGCCCCTTTCCTGCATGTCAGTCCCTCTACCTTCTCAACTCGATTCTCTATGCCCAGTTCATTGGTCGATTCTCGGGTTGATTCACGCCCTTCTTTGTATGCATGAAATTGCTCTTTGTGTTAGGGTTTTCTCCTTGCCCTCATCCTCACCTACCTCAATAGACTTCACTCCAACTTCTTCATTGTTCTTCTCCATGACAAACAGGTTTCACAAGGACAACTCTAAGAGTCCAGAGACATCCCATCGGAGGAGAGTTAGTTTCGTGAAAATTGGTTCGAGTGCTCTTTCGAGACCATTAACATCTAATGATCCCGATTTATTTTCGGAACAAAATGAAAATAATGAAATACTCATGAAAATTTCCAGAAATAGAGAAATACAACAATACTTTATTTCTATTAATGAAAGAATTGTAAATAGTCTGTAAAAATATAGAGTGCAAGACTCACTAGAATGGTGGCAACTTTATCTCTAATAAGAGATGTGATGGCTATGCTCATTCGCTAGAAAATCATTACAATGAGGCTCTGAAGGAATTTTTATGATAAACAAGAATGTCAAAACCCTAGACATCCAAAAACCTAACCCTAGGAGATGAAACACCAAAAGTCATGTGGGCCTTGTTTTGGTAAGTTAGTACATTAATTTCCCGGGGTCGTAACTTTTGCATACGATCTTTGTTTTAGGTGCGTGATAGCCTGTTGGAAAGGTATTTTTGAGAACTGCGCATTACACCATAAAAATTTGACTCTATCTATAGTTTGACTGTGGCGAGCCAAAAAAACTGTTTAGGGGCCCAAAACGGCCCTGAAAGTACAACAAGACGTGCTGACATGAAAACATACAAAACAAGCCAGTTGGATTAGGTGGGAGGCCACCAGTATCCATCTGGAAGATGTTTATGGCTTCAGACAACCTTGGAAGTGTAGAAACCATAATTACAAAGAACTACAGAAGAATGTGTTGTACTAAAAACTGACAAGAGGAGCCAGTTGGAACAGGTGGGTGGCCACCAATATCCACCTGGATCAATCCTCCCCCCTTAGGAAGCAATGGTCTCCATTGCATTGAGTTCCTAGGGAAGAGGGGAAAGCATTTCCTGAATCTGAAGCTTGGTGAGCAGCGTGCCTTGTTGGAGAAGTTTTGCTTCTTAGCTTGTGGAAGAATATCACAAACCTATTGCTGGAGGGGTTGAATATGTTCCACCAACCTGTTGTCTCTGGGTTGGATGGGGCATTGTGTAGGCATCATTGTAGGTGAAGAAACAATATCGTTTGTCTCTTTGACAATCTGTTTTTGTTGGATAAAAGGTGTTGAGGCTGTATTGGTTGTAGTGGTCTTCTGTACATCCTTTGAATAGACTGTGAAGAGGATGAATTTTGAAGTATGAGAGATTAACTTGCGGTGTTGTTTTGGTGGAGGAGTAGTCGGAACTACCTCTGTTATCCTGTAGAGATGACCTCCCAGAGTAATAATGACACTACAGGGTATAGAATCATAGACAACATGGCATTTCTACATATATGGTTGGCCCAAAACAACATCACAGACATCAAGAGGGGAAATATCACACACTACCTCATCCTTGAAGAGATGGATACCATAGGATAGGCGACACTGTTGGTTGATGTAAAGATCTCATCCCCGATGAAGCCACTTGATGTTGTATGGTTATGGATGTGGTGTTTTTGACAACCCCAATTGTTTGATGACCTTAGCTGAGATGAGGTTCTTTTGGATACCACTATCAACAATGAAATGCAATGGGGTCCCCTTCACCCACATCTGTGAATGGAAGAGGTGCTCCCCTTCTTCAGGATCTACTGGTTCTTCTAGCTAAATTGTTGTGGTCGCGACAATAGCAGTGGGGTTTGCATTGACGATCTGTCCATTTTCAATATTTTCTGGATCAGATTCTGAATCCAGGTTCGGCTCCATGTCTTTGACCTCAGCCACAAATGATTGTTTCGAGCGACATTCATAGGCGTTGTTCCAGTGGATTTTGTGGAAGTCACACCACTTCCCAGTGTCATTCTTCATCTTTACTTTACCCTTTTTGTCCTATGTCTTGGAATGGTTTTCTAGAGGTTGTTTATTAGGATCATCTTTACCACGCTTTGGTTGTTGTAGTTTTTCATACTCGAATTCCCATTTGTTCTGGTGCCTAAATTTCTGCTCGATTTTGACAACATATCGATAGGCAACTCCCAATGATGAGATGTTTAGGAAATCCATTTTGGTTTGGATGTACCTATGCAGAGCCCCACGGTATTTCAAAACTAGATGTTGCTCAAAGTCTTTGATGCCCATCTTGGTGCACAAGGTATGGAAAGTATTTGTGAACTCCAACATTGTTTGGCTCTTCTCTTGCCGCAATGTGGTCCATCTCATGTACTGGTCTTCATAGTTATCAATAAGATAGTACTGTTCTTTGACCACACCCACGAAAAAATACCAATTGGGCTTGACCCCATATATTCCAGATTCCTTTGTGGAACTTTTCTCCCAGTAAGTTTCCCACCAATGTTTGACACGGGGGAGAGCCTTCAGGAGTGTGAAGGTGATATTTTCCCTGTCGAAAATTTTTTGAACAAAGAAATAACCTTCTAATAGATTTAACCATTTTTCTAGGAAATCCGCATCTATCTGACCTTCAAATATGGGAATATCAAAATTAACTTGTACCTTGAAGGGAGAGGTTCCTCCAAAATGGTCGCCTGATGAATATGCGCCTGGTGCTATCGCTAGGCATTGAAGAATGTGTGAAAAATTCTCCATCATTTTGTCCCTCTATCGCACGAGAGCTTGCTCAAGAAACATGTTAATAAAATCTTCTGCTTCACCTTCTTTATTTTCTGCTGCCATCGAGGGTTTCTTGGGCGTGCGAGAGTGATTTTCCTCAAGAGAGACAAACTCGAGACCCAACTGGCTATACTCGGACCTCATCGGGGACATGCGTTGAAAAATGATCAAGAGCATCATGCTCTGATACCACTGATTCGGATTTATTTTTGGAATGAAATGAAAATAATGAAAGACTCATGAAAGTTGCCAGAAACAAAGAAATACAACAATACTTGATTTCTATTAATGAAATAATTGTAAAGAGACTGTAAAAATACAGAGTGCAAGACTCGGTAGAATGGTGGCAACTTTATCTCTGAGAAGAGATGTGATGGCTATGCTCATTCGCCAGAAGATCATTACAATGAGGCTTTGAAGGCCTTTTTATGATAAACAGGAATGACAAAACCCTAGACATCCAAAAACCTAACCCTAGGAGATGAAATGCCAAAAGTCATGTGGGCCCCGTTTGGGTAAGTTAGTACATTAACTTCCCGGGGTCGTAACTTTTGCATATGATCTCTGTTTTAGGCGCGTGATAGCCTGATGGAAAGGTATTTTCGAGAATTACGCATTATGCTGTCAAACTATAACTATATCTACATTTTGACTGTGGCGAGCCAAAAAAACATTGTTTAGGGGCCCAAAATTGCCCTGGAAGTACAACAAGATGTGTTGACATGAAAACATACAAAATAATCTAGTTGGATTAGGTGGGAGGCCACCAATATCCACCTGGAATATTTGTATAGCTTTAGACATCCCTGGAAGTGTAGAACCCACAATTACAAAGAAGTACAAAAGAACGTGTTGTACTAAAAACTGACAAGAGGAGCCAGTTGGAACAGGTGGGTGGCCACCAATATGCACATGGATCATCTAGAGAGTCAAGGATTATTTTTGTTTTGGTGCTTCAACCGCATTTGCCAAAAAAAAGTATCGAATGTGCTAGTGCATCTTGATGGAATGAAATTCATTAATCCACTTTGCATCAGTTATTGATCCACAAATGTAACACACCCAACCCCTTAAGTGACATTTTAAGGGACGGGGCATTAAGATTTTTACTTTCTTCAACTATCTCAAAGTCTCCCCTCAAGAGTACCATCGTCTTTTGCTCGAAAAGAGATTTCCAATGACTGTAATCATGCTTATTTCCTAGCTCAGGATCAAAAGTTGTGGTCTTCTGAATTTCCTCAGGCTCTCATAGTCAAAATCAACCTCACTTCCATGTGGCATCCACATGGCACTTCGTCACCCGTTCCCTCTACCACAACAACATCGTGGCACCGATGTGGCACTTGTCTCCTCTCATCACAATGAAGCTTCTATCCACATAATCCTATCATCGTCATCGAACTTCACTTTAGTGAAGTACCAACTACCCGTTTTGACTACTCCTAGGATGAGGAACTTATCAACCCTTTTCCAGATATGACAAACTTTGGGCTAATCATCCTATGATCCTAGGTGAATTGATGATTTTGAGTTACCTACAAGTTAATGCTCATCCCTTCCTTTACATTCATTAAATGAATTTGGGGGGGAACTACGACGGTTTAATGGTCGAGATTAAACTTTCACCCCGCGCTAACTGATGGTCCAAATTTCATATCCTTTTCACCAACATCAATAATCCTAACTAAAACTCTACATGTTTAACTCCTAAACCTCGATGAAATCACATAGGGATCAACAGTCTAGGTCTCTTTGTTGCATCCTGTAACACCCTGTTTCCCCCAGTCTGTAAAAATAACCATATTGGCCAAGAACTATGGCAAACTCAAAGACGTGAATGTTTGATTTGACGAACCCTTTTATGAAAGGTCGATGAATGTAAATTATGTTATGAATATGTGTTGCATGGCTACTGGGAGGGGGATGTGCTAAAAGAGACCACGATGGTTAATGAGAGGTGGTGGAAGGGACCTGGAATGGTTGTGTTAACTTCCACCGAGCCAGTATCGTACTGGTTTTACTTGCTCAAAGAACAAAGAAAATATCTGACCCCAGAATGGGTTTCCTGTCAGATTGGTAGGTGGGGAGGCTCCTCAAGAGTTAATGAGGGGATGGGGGTGAACCGCCCATCCGTAACAGCTCCCAGACCTGACCGCGGATGGGGAAATTCACACCACATGAAATCTTGCAGAGAAAAGGCAAGAGAGGAAGTGTGGTAAGAGAGAAAAGGGAGAACACGCGCGACAAGGATTGCGGGGAAGAATTGGAGAAACTCTGGAAACACAGGGAGTTCCAAACAAAGGAGAAGGAGAGTAACCTTCTTCCTTGACTTCCGTTGAAATGAAAGTAGAAAATTGAACCTCAAGCATCGTGGTCTAGCTCGGGGGTGGCTAGTGGTAAATCCATTTGGAGTCACTGAGCCTACGATTGGGTGGAAACGAGCACCCCTCTCAGTAGTCGCGTCACACCTGGTGTTTTCTTATAAGTGTTATGTCTTGTATTTTTGAATCTAATGCATGCTCATGTTTATACGCTCATAAATGGTTTCTGTATGGAAGTGTTTGCCTGTGTTTTGATTTGGAGACATGGGATACATGGTTATACTTATATGAACATAATCGGTGTATGTATGGAATGAGTAGGTTCAGAATACAAGCCCATTCCCTTGAGAATTGTCCTATCTACTTGGCTTGTGCGATGCCCTAGTTTAATTTCCCGAAGGCACTTCTCTCTGGAAGCTTCCTCACACTCTAGAGTTGGAGTGAGTCCCTTGAAAGGACTACTATGATAGTAAACCCACGAGTTTACTCTACCCTTACCACCAAATTTATAGCTCGACGAATTAGGAAGACTTTTACTCAGGTCACCAAGCCTAGGGATAATTTACCCAAGAACCCTCTGAAAGATTTGTCGGAGCTCTATTGCCCGTCGACCTTAACCTTCGCATAGGCAGGAGGGTGGACTTGGCAACGTCTTGAAAGTCCTGGAGTATCCGGACCCGTTCATCGACATTTCGGTGTTTCGGCACCTGGGAGACCAAAGGGGAAGAACCCTCGTCATCGCAAGTCACAAAGTCCTGGTATGCGAAACTTCGAATTAGCTTAGTGTGAATAGGTTTCAACATTTCGGCATTTCGACGTTTCGACACCCAGGAAACCAAAGGACAAGACCCTTCGTCGTCGTATGTCGCAAAGTCCCGGTATGCGAAACTATGAATTATCTTAGTGTGAATAGGTTTTGGCATTTTGGCGTTTCGGCACCCGGGAAACCAAAGGGAAAGACCCTTCTTCGTCGCAAGTCATGAAGTCTTGGTATGCAAAACTCTGAATTATCTTAGTGTGAATAGGTTTCGACATTTTGGCATTTCGGCGTTTCGACACCCGGGAAACCAAAGGGCAAGACCCTTCGTCATCGCAAGTCACGAAGTCCCGGTATGCAAAACTCCGAATCAAATTAGTGTGAATAGGTTTCGGCATTTTGGCGTTTCGGCACTCGAGAGACCAAAGGGGAAGAACCCTCGTCTTTGCAAGTCGCGAAATCTCGGTTCACGAAACTCCGGGAGGATTTGGACCGTCCATCGGAGGCGACGCGTGGTGAGAGGTCAGAGTTCGGGAGAAGCTCCGAAACCCCGTAATCCATTGGATCTCGTAGGACATCAAGGGGGTTAAGGCTGAGTGTCCTTCAACGCCCTTAAGATCAGGAGGGATAGTGACCGTCAGATCCAGATCAACGAGGTTATTTGATCTCCTACACGAATTTCCATATCAAAATTCAGGGATTTGAGTGACAGGAGTTGATTCGTTGCATCGTGAACTCCCGGTTCACGAAACTCCGAAGAGATCTGGACCGTCAAATCTCGTACAAGAACTCGCGTATCGGATTTTGGGTTTCGAGGTTCGAAGAGTTGAAATACTTGACTCTCTTGCATTTCGAACTCTCGGTTACCGAAATCTTGATACAGCCAAGACCGTCAGATCAGGGGGAGATTCGCAGCCATCAATCTCAACGAAGGTATGATTTTGGGTTTCGGGGTTTGAAGAGTCGAAGGACTTGACTCTCGGGCATCGTTGAGTCGCGAATTGTGAAAGGTGCCTCTTGGCTTGGCCCGGGGTCATAACCGATGATCACATGGAGGTGAAGCCCGCGCTTGGTGCTTGAGTTGTACATGACGGGTTTTCAATGAAAGAACCGGTGGATTGGTTTAGTGAAGGTTCCGACAGGAAGAGTTAGCCTGTGCTAGGACCTCATAGGAACTTGGGGATTCTGTCCCTCGAGAAAAAGGAGAAAAAGGAGAAAAATCTATTAAGCCGTAGTGGGTATGTGACAAATTGGTATCAGAGCATGGTTAAAATACTTGGCCTAGAGCTTGCCGCCATAGTGCACGCCTTAAAAATGTGGAGACATTACCTCCTAGGAAGGAAATTTGTACTTTTGATAGACCACTATGGATTGCGATATCTATTTGACCAACCAAAGCTCAATTCCATACAAGCTATGTGGATGGCCCTCCTTAGTGAGTTTGATTTTGAAATCAAACATGTTAAAGGAAAGGAAAATAAGGTGGTTGATGCCCTTAGCAGAAGTATGAAAACAATTCACCTGGAAACGGTGAGCACCTATGAGACGAATGTCAAAGAAAGAGTCAGGAATGCACAAGAAATAGACACATTCTTCCAGACCGTGACCTCATACCTGGAGCAAGAACCCACAAGAATAAAGTATGAAGGCTACCAGATGATGGATGGAGGTCTGCTAACTTACAGAAACAAATTGCATATTCTAGATTGTGACGACTTGAAGAGGTTCATAATGGATGAACCACATAAAATACCATATAATGGTCACCCAGGATATCAAAAGATGATCACGACCACTAGAAAACAATTTTATTGGACTGGGTTAAAGAAAGACATAGCTAACTATTTAGCTAAGTGCCTAGAATGCCAACAGGTTAAAGCAGAACACTGACACCCAACAGGATTATTACAACCTCTACCAATCCTGGAATGGAAGTGGGAAACCATTTCCATGGACTTCATCACTAGATTACCAACATCGACCAAACAGAATGATGCCATCATGGTAGTGGTGGATAAATTGAGCAAGTCTGCCCATTTTATCCCCGTCAAATCGACTTGAAAGGAAATAGATATCGCCAACATATTCATGAAGGAGATATTCAGACTACATGGTATGCCTAAAGAGATCGTGTCTGACAGAGACATGAAATTTACTTCCAACTTTTGGAAATCCTTGATGGTTGGCCTGGAGACCAAATTACTGTTTAGCACAGCCTATCATCCTCAAACTGATGGACAGACGAAAAGAGTGAACCAAATATTGGAATACATGCTGAGAATGCATGTAATGCATCAACCCAAGAAGTGGGAAGATTACCTGCCACTGGTGGAATTCGCCTACAACAACGGCTACCAAGAATCCCTGAAGACGAGTCCTTTCGAAGTCCTCTATGGTAGACCGTGCAACACTCCGGTTAGTTGGAGTAATCCCATAAAAATAATTACTATTGGACCCGACATGCTGAAAGAAATGGAACAACAAGTGATTCAGATAATACAAAATCTGAAGGTCGCTTAGAACATATAGAAAAGTTACGCCGACCGAAAGAGAACTCCAAGAGAATTCAAGACGAGAGACCACGTATATCTCAGAGTTAGGCCCAGGAAGAGTTCCCTGAGGATGGGAGCTTGTTCCAAATTGGCACCTTGGTATTGTGGACCCTTTGAAGTTCTATATAGAGTGGGACCTGTAGCCTATAGGCTAGCACTTCCTCCCACAGTAAAAGCACATAATGTTTTCCATGTTTCATTAT
>JZKD02S1674087.1:25531-49987 GCA_000966675.3 Picea glauca | reverse complement strand
TTTTCCATGTTTCATTATTGAAGAAATATGTACATGATTCTAATCATATAATTGACTGGTCTGTGATCCAGGTGGAATCAGAGGGAGAATTCCTGCCAGAACCTCAATGCATACTGGATAGAAATGAAACCCCACTCAGGAATCGAACCATTGCACAGGTCAAGGTGCAGTGGAAACATTTTGGCCCAGATGAGGCTACCCGGGAAATGGAAGATGCCATGAAACATACATATCCGATTTTGTTTACTTCTGTACATACACGTCATATTGATAGATAGAACATCGAGGACGATGTTCCTTTAAGGGGGAGGGAATTGTAACACCCTGTTTCCCCCAGTCTGTAAAAATAACTATATTGGCCAAGAACTATGGAAAACTCAAAGACGTGAATGTTTGATTTGACGGACCTTTTTATGAAAGGTTGATGAATGTAAATTATGTTATGAATATGTGTTGCATGGCTGCTGGGAGGGGGATGTGCTAAAAGAGACCATGATGGCTAATGCGAGGTGGTGGAAGGGACCTGGAATGGTTGTGTTAACTTCCACCGAGCCAGTATCGTACTGGTCTTACTTGCTCAAAGACCAAAGAAACTCTCTGACCCCGGAATGGATTTCCCGTCAGATTGGTAGGTGGGGAGGCTCCTCAAGAGTTAATGAGGGGATGGGGGTGAACCGCCCATCCGTAACAGCTCCCAGACCTAACCGCGGACGGGGAAATTCATGCCACACGCAATCTTGGAGAGAAAAGGCAAGAGAGGAAGTGTGGTAAGAGAGAAAAGAGAAAACGCACACAATAGGGATCGCGGGGAAGAACTGGAGAAACTTTGGAAACACAGGGAGTTCCAAATAGAGTAGAAGGAGAGTAACCTTCGTCCTTGACTTCCGTTTAGCTGGAAGTAGAAAATTGAACCTCAAGCATCATGGTCTAGCTCAGGGGTGGCTAGTGGTAAATCCGTTTGGAGTCACTGAGCCTATGGTTGGGTGGAAACGAGCACCCCTCTCAGCAGTCGCGTCACACCTGGTGTTTTCTGATAAGTGTTATGTCTTGTATTTTTGAATCAAATGCATGCTTATGTTTATACGCTCATAAATGGTTTCTGTATGGAAGTGTTTGCCTGTGTTTTGATTTGGAGACATGAGATACATGCTTATATTTATATGACCATAATCGGTCTATGTATGGAATGAGTAGGTTCAGAATACGAGCTCGTTCCCTTGAGAATTTTCCTATCTACTTGACTCACGCGATGCCCTAGTTTAATTTCTCGAAGGCACTTCTCTCGAGAAGCTTCCTCTCACTCCATAGTCGGAGTGAGTCCCTCGAAAGGAATACTATGATAGTAAACCCATGAGTTTACTTTACCCTTACCACCAAATTTATAGCTCGATGAATTAGGAAGACTTTTACTCAGGTCACCAAGCCTAGGGATAATTTACCCAAGAACCCTCTGAAAGATCTATTAGAGCTCTATTGCCCGTCGACCTTAACCTTTGCATAGGTAGGAGGGTGGACTTGGCAACGTCTTGAAAGTCCCGGAGTATCCAGACCCGTTCATCGGCATTTCAGCGTTTTGGCACCCAGGAGACCAAAGGGGAAGAACCCTCGTCATCACAAGTTGTGAAGTCCCGATATGCGAAACTCCGAATTAGCTTAGTGTGAATAGGTTTCGGCTTTTCAACATTTCGACATTTCGGCACCCAAGAAACCAAAGGGAAAGACCCTTCGTCGTCACAAGTCGCGAAGTCCTAGTATGCGAAACTCCGAATTATCTTAGTGTGAATAGGTTTCGGCATTTCGACATTTCGGTGTTTCGGCACCCAGGAAACCAAAGGGCAAGACCCTTCATCGTCGCAAGTCGCGAAGTCTCGGTATGTGAAACTCCAAATTATCTTAGTATGAATAGGTTTCGGAATTTCGACATTTCAGCGTTTCGGCACCCGAGAATCCAAAGGGCAAGACCCTTCGTCGTCGCAAGTTGCGAAGTCCCGATATGCGAAGCTCCAAATCAGCTTAGTGTGAATAGGTTTCGACACCCAGGAGACCAAAGGGGAAGAACCCTCATCTTCCTAAGTCGTGAAATCTTGGTTCATGAAACTCCAAGAGGATCTGGAACGTCCATCAGAGGTGATGCGTGGTGAGCGGTCAGAGTTTGGGGGAAGCTCTGAAACCCCGTAAGCCATTGAATCTTGTAGGAAAATAAGGGGGTTAAGGATGAGTGTCCTTCAACGCCCTTAAGCTCAGGATGGATAGTGACTGTCAGATCCAGATCAACGAGGTTCGTTGATCTCCTACACAAATTTCCATATCAGAATTCAAGGATTTGAGTGATAGGAGTTCTGGAGTCGTTGCATTGTAAAATCTCGGTTCATGAAACTCCGAAGAGATCTGGACCGTCAGATTTTGTACAAGAAATCGTGTATCGGATTTCGGGGTTTGAAGAGTCGAAATACTCGACTCTCTTGCATTTCGAACTCCCGGTTACCGAAATCTTGATACGGCCAGGACCGTCAGATCAGGGGGAGATTCGCAGCCGTCGATCTCAACGAAGGTACAATTTTGGGTTTCAGGGTGTGAAGAGTCGAAGGACTTGACTCTTGGGCATCGCTGAGTCACAAATTGCCAAAGGCGCCTCTTGGCTTGGCCCGGGGTCATAACCGATGATCACATGGAGGTGAAGCCCGTGCTTGGTGCTTGAGTTGTACATGACGTGTTTTCAATGAAAGAACCGGTGGATTGGTTTAGTGAAGGTTCCGACAGGAAGAGCTAGCCTGTGCTAGGACCTCGTAGGAACTCGGGGATTCTGTCTCTTGAGAAAAAGGAGAAAAAGGAGAAAAATCTATTAAGCCGTAGTGGGTATGTGACACATCCCCGATGATATCGATGGTTTTCAACGATATCAACCTATTTCGTCGTCGACACTCTATAGACAAAATTTAACTCACCATCCCCTTTCCTTCGACAATGATGCCTCAGGCATCAATGGTCTAGAACCACTGGCCCATAGATCTGATGACCGCCACTGAATCAAAGTTTCAAAGAACCTCCTCTCCCAATGGGACCCACATTAGTCCCATTAACCAATATTCTAGCAATACCTGTTACCACTTTTGCACGTGGGTTGTCGAGTAGGCAGACCGCGTCATCATGACATCCTCACCCTCTTTCATAGCCTAAGTGTCATATTCTAGAGATCGACGGTGGAGGATATGCTTATTTCAAGCAAACATCGACGTTTCTCATCAATCCTTATGCCACTACATCGTTGACACTTCCTTGGTGAAAATTTCCCTTCCCACTTTAAATCGCTGACGATGATGCACGTAGCATCGATGGCGTAGATATCCCCTTGTAATCTTGACTAGATCGACAAGTGTCATTCTATCTCCGATATTTATCGTCGTCACATAACTTTTTCAAGTTCTGGATCTCGATCATTCCCGAGGATAGACCTTTGTCGACAAAGGGTTGAGATTCACTCATCCCACCCCATCGATGGTCGTAATTTCTTCCGACTCATCTCACTGTTCCTTAAATAGTTATCCCATAGGTTGGGACTTAGTCATTTTTCTGATTTCTATCGGGCTCTATCCTGGTATTCTAAGGTCTACTAGTATTATGTTTCCATAGCTGGTCTCTTAGCCTCATGAACATGTAAGGCCTTATATATCTTACAAGATCTCTTCAAAATATTGGAGCTTCTCTCGGGGTTTAGGGTCCTCCCTTCCTCACAAAGGATTTCCCCAAGTTACAAGTCATCTCATCATTAGCTAAGTGATGATTTTAACCATGTCCTACAAACTTTCCTCTAACAACTCAGGGTTTACGGGGATACACCAGTCTACACTTTTTCAGTTTCACAATTGACACATAATTTTAATTCCATAGTAACATAACAAAATTCTCAGAGATTTTGTAAAATCATTTGTAAGCATTTACATTTCCTATAGTATTAGACATATACATGCACATATCATTCATATTCAATTTTTGACAAGCTAAGTTAAACACTTATCTAATACGAAAATTTTCCAACACCGACTGACTGAGGGAGGACGCCTTTCGTCCCAACTTTAGGCCTTACTGTAGAGTTCCTTCCTACAGTATGCCACCCCCATTCCAAGCCATGATACCACCAGGGAAGACATCCTCTACCTTGGATGCTGGGAATTTAGAGGATGACATCATGTTAGGGTTTGATGGATGATTATGTGGTATGCTTCCATTTGGATGTTAATGGTGATTTTGAGATGGATGTATCATTCTTCCACCACCACAACACCTCAAATGATGACATGTGGCCTTGGAGAGTCCCTCCTATCCCATCAAGGGCATGACGTCACCACACAAGAGGCCTTTTTTGTATTTATTTTTCATGTTTAACATTTGTAAAGGAAAATTTGAGGGGTCGACCCCACTTGAAGAGACATGACTTTTCATATTGTGAATTTTGGAGTGATAGGGTTTTCATTATAAAAAAGTCTAGCACTCCATTCATTTTAATCATTATTTCCTCTCATAGTTGTGGGAGGGAAAATCTAAAAGGTTCGATATTTTCTCTCTCTTGGTCTCTTAAACTCATGATTTACTTTGGAGAAGGATTTTTATGGATGTGTTTGCTCCCTTGGATGGTTTATTTCTTCAGCTAGGGTTTTGGATGGTCCAACAACTTAAATAGGTAATTAATTTATGAAATTTTATGTCTTTTTCTAATGTTTAAGGTGATAATTACTATATTGTTGCAAGTTTCTTCATCTTGTTGAAACCCTAGGAAGGAGACATACGTTCTTCTCTCCTTCACAAAATTTTTTGTCCAAGATTTGTGAAAGCATTCTTTTTTAGGGTTAATAACCCAAGGCCCAAAAGTTCTTTCACCTTAGGGTTTTAACCTTAGTCTTGGATCCTCGACCTAAGTGAAAAAAAAAGAAGGAAAATGACACCTAGGACCCAAGAGTGTTTTCACCCTAGGAACCATTTTCTTGAAGGTCTAGTCCTAAGGCCCAAGAGTGTTTGCACCTTAGGGTTTAGACCTAATGCTTCTCATTTCATCTAGTTCAATGTTCATGTTTATTCATGTTTGACTCCATGAACCCTAGAGGACAACGACACTAGTCTAGAGTTTTTCTTGTGGTGAAAGTAACATTTAAAATTGATATTCTCTCTCTCTCTCTAAAACATCCTACTAACTTTCCTAACCCTAACTCTAGAAAAAAATCATCATTTATTGTTGTTGTTACACAATTTTTCTACAACCATTGAAATTCAATTTACTTTGTTGCATACAGAGTTGAAAAAGTGGCCTAAGTCACTCATAAAGTTTTGGATAATGTTGTACTTTTCGAAGGATTAATTTTCATGCTAAATTTATATAGTTCTGAGTGCTTTTATTTGTTGTTGTTGAAAAATATTAATTGCTATTGTACAACTAGTTTACTGCTGTAATTTGCAACAACCATCATATTTATTGATTATCTAGTGTATAAGAGGTCATTATTGCATTTCATAGCTTGGTAATTGTCTATATTATGCTGCAATTTGTTTTTGTCTCGTATAGGTACAACAATTACCTCATTACCTCTCATTTCCTCTCCTAGACCTAGACCTAACCATCAGGTGACCAATATAGGGGGTTGTAGGCTTGGATAATCTTGCTATTTGATCCCTTGGGGTCACTAGGGAAGCCTCCCATGTGGTGGGCCTATTTCGATCACTAAAATAAGGGAAGTATCTACTTAGGTTTCAATGGTATATTTTTCCATTGTTACACAAGATTGGGGTCTCGTGGAGGTTCCTTTACACAAGTACAAATCCTATGATAGCAAGAACTATTTTGCCAATTCCAATGGCCACATGCAAAAAATGCATCCTGACATTGATTCTCATAATACCACACCTCTATATCATGTATTCCATCCTAGTTAATTTGGAAGGTCAGTACAACACCTCGACACATCATCTATCCACCTCCCTAACACTTGATCGACCCTCTAAACACCTTAAAAATTAGCCCAACATAACACAAGGCACATACCCCTTCTCTACCACACATTCCCTCAAGAATCTTGTCCTTATTATCGGTGTTGTTTAGTGTTGGTAAGTAGGTTACAATCCATGACCCAATTCAACAAGGGAGACCATTGGACACTTTTTGGGTGTTATAGCCTTTCTGTATCCCTCATCCATATGGTTTCACACATGGTGTTGGCACAAGGGCAGACCCAGGGTTCAACTCTAACAGTGCACCAACAAGCCCTAACTACTGGCCCTTTCGGCAACACCTACGGAGAAGATGAAATCTCACTTGGAGTAGCAATAGGGGGTTGTAGGACATAAATGTCTACAACTAGAGGAAATGCAAGTGGATTCAAGAGAACAACACACAAATATCTAGTTATTCCTGTACCAACTTAAGTCTACTTCACACAACTATATCTCAGATCTAACACAATAATGCAATGACAAAATAACATAAGGCAAAGAACACAACATCAATCACACATAACAACAAGATATATGTGGTTCACCCTCTCCCTAGGGCTACGTCCACATAAATATGTTTCTTGATATATTATATGAAAACATATAGTTCTATCTGCGCACTTAGCTTGCAGATCTCTCTCTCTTTCCCTTCTTCTCTCCCCTCCTGCACACCCAACTACAAGGTTGATCTTCGCACCCAACTGAATATATTACAATATGGCAATATTCTCACAACACAATGCTTCTCTCATGTGATCAATAATAATCACTCCCTTAACCCACAATGACAAACTCAGAACCCACCCATCCCAGGTCCTCTAGACCTTTATTTATACATTACATGACAAATGTCTAGGTGTCAAAACCCTAGATCCCAAAACCCTAGGTGTCTAAAACCCTAGGTCAACTTGACCCACGTTTTCAGGGATTTTTCTCTATTTCCCGCACGGTGCTCCAAAGCATCCCTTGGTGTCTTTTTCCACTTGATGATTTTTCCACGATCCATCTTCCTTGCTAATTTGTCTTCCTCGATCTTCTCGTTCAACGACTCATTTTCCCTTACTTCACTCCTTCTTTTCTTCTTCTTCGACCACTTCGACCCATTCTCAGTCACTGTGCCTTCCGCGGAGTTCCTACTTCATCTTTCTTTTTGAATCTTCGCTTTCTTCCTTAACCAAGGGCCAACACATGGCTAGGTTTGTTGAAATCCATTATCACACAATCCATGCATTCACTCAATGCATACCATATAATTCATGTATTGGGCATAGTTACTCATTCATCCATTCAGTGAACTTAGTTATGACATGCTGCTTCATGATTGTATTGCAAGGATTCTATATGTCTCCATGTACCATATGTTCCTCCCTCTGTCATACCCCATCAGGGTATCAATGCCATATATGTATTCAATCATGAATCATATCATTAGGGATATAAACTATACTTGAATGAATTCTTACCCAATTCCTTTTATATTTCCTATTATTCTGACCTGACCAATCTCATACCTACATGGTTGCAACCATCATTCTTGATGTTACCTAACTAATTTATTCTTCCTGGGAACTCACACGATTCCTTCAACAACCTTTAATCAAACATCATCTCATATATATTCCTCTGCATGGGTTTATACACCGTAGGTAACTATATCGTCAACATCTCCAACTATTCCTTCACATAGTCACAATCTACATCATGTTAGCTTCCATGTCAGACATAATGCACATGCTACAACACCTTTTAAAATCAACAAACATTATCAGATTATTCCTTAGCATATATGTAGGTACTCTAGAAATAATTTCTCAATGTGTTTATTGGTGCAAATGATTTTTAACTATTTTATGTGATTGTAATTATTGCATTCTCAAATCTTAACTATTCACATAGATCAAACTTCTCATCCTAGAGAAATATTACAATAAATATCAAGAGAGGAGTTAATGGATTCTCCCTTCTAATTCCTTTGCTAAGACTAAGATATTCACCATAGCAATTATGCTCCATGGCATGCCTTCCATTTTCATAACACATCATTAGCCATGATATTCTCATTCAAGTGACTATGCTTATTTATTTTTTGCAAAGTAGATTTGTTGTTCTAATCACTGCATTCTTCAAGAGAAATAGAGTTTCAGGGTGAGAAAATCCCAATCCCCCCCATTTCTCTACATACACTTATGTTATCTACCCCTTTCTGGGTTTGGATACTCCATTCCCTCAAGAAATTCTAGTCAAGTCCAACTCGATGTCTCTCCACTTAGAGTACAATTTTCATTTATATATGTGACCTTACACACGCATGCATGTAATCCAATATTCTTATACACCAACACGTTGCCAGATATTGCCCCGTGATCCACGTAATAAAAAATTGGTTTGGTTCAAGTTTCCCAATAGGATCATCCATTCCCATTAAGTAGTAAGATTCCTTTAGAGGGCCTTCCCATCCTTGAAATTCTTGATTTCCATCCACATAAATTGTTTCAATTGATGTTGCAAGGATGCTTTAAGACAATACGTTTAAATAATGATTTCGAGCATGTACATCTATATTTTGACATGCATGTGTGCATGTGCACAACTTGCATATTTTCCTCCTTAGTTGTGCAAACCTATCTTATACTTAAATTTAGTCTAATTTAGAAAAATTCATAGTCGTTCACAAGAAAAATCCATAGGCATAATCATTAGTATGATGCCCTCTTACATATGGCACCCAACATCAAGAGGATCACTCTTTCACACTTGCTAGATGTGCCATTCCATGCAATATGAAATCACTAGGTAACCATAGCATTACCTAGAGAATGGAAAAAACACTCCTTTTATTTTCTAGCGATTCATGCCTTCATATCATTTCCAAATATCAAACCTTGGCTGAGGGAATCCTTACTTAAATTCTCTTCAGTATTTGATCATATAAAAACCATACCCGCATGGATGTCATCAATTGATTGGATGTTTCCAGATTAATTGGTATCTCGGGGAGGTTCACTTACTTCTATCACCAACCTCTTGATTAACACCTCATCATCCCTATGCTTATCTTCATAAGGCCATATGTAGTAGCTTCATCAACATCTACATCCAGGCTATCAACCTTTCCTAGTTACATGATCATTTCTAACAAAAAATGGCTATCATAACATTTTATTTCATAAATAGAAACACACTATTTTTAGTCTATATACATACTTGTAACATACCCCAACCTCCAATTGGATTCATGCTACTATTGATATGATGAGAAATAAGACCTGCTACCAATTTGTCATGTACCGACTATCTGTTTACCTCTAAATTCGCCTTCTTGGAAAAAAATTAAATTTGTGATACCATTCTTATGAATAAAGAACATGATAAATACACATATAATTAATACAAAACATGCATGAATGTAAGAGACACATTAAACATGCCATGCACATCAATTAATCAACAACAAGCATGTTATAAAAATATCACAGAGATAAATTACACATCAGAATATAAATTACAGGGAAACACAATGAGGACTTATCTTTTAAATAATTAATCCACCAATTGGTTGTAGACATCGGACGTTCCACACAACCATAGGATATATTTCACATAAAATCTCTGCAATAGGCCACCCTTGAGCCAAGGCTATGAATCCACAAGGATGATTCTTATGCTTACTCTCATTTTCCCAAATAAGTCAACAATCAACTCTCATAGTTTCTCAACTACACAACAATCCCAGTTTTCCATCTCTCTTCCCCCTTCATCCTACACAACCCAAAGAGATGAACCCCCTTCTCTACAATGTAGTCCCTCAGGATGTTCCACCTCTTTCTAGGGCTCTGGTGCTATTGGTTATGAAATATCAATGCTGGAAACTCCAAAGATTCTCATATGTAGATAATATTTTCACAATTGTCGCCAATCTCATGCACACATGAATCAATTCCTTGCTAGAATATCAATAGTTCCTACAGTCAACCATCCATGGCTCACTACTTCCAACAATTCATTTTTCATGCCCAAACCCTGACCAAGAATGAAAAAGCATGAAAGATTGAAGAACAAAAATGAATTAGCGAAGAATGTCCAACAATGTTTCCATACAGTAGCCTCCAAACAACCCAAAAACAAGTTTTAAATAGTAACATCCAAGGTATAACATGGCCTTCCCAAGAATCTCACATAACCCCCCCTTTTTCCCACTAAAACAAGGATGGGTAAAATAAAAAGTAATAAAAGGCTTAGCCCCTTAGCTCCCTCTCTCGTGGAATCATAGCCCTTATTACTCTTCCCTTGTTCGTCTTGCAACCCATGATTTATTTTATTATTAATATTCAAAGTATTAAATTACTATGCTCTTCGCCCTTTTCAACTTTACATACACTCTAGCCTTTCATCAAATAAAAAAATACATTATTAATCAGAGGACTCAAAACTGTGGTATTACAATCCTAGATGTATTCTCATCATTTCCATATGCATTCAAGCATAGATATATTTTACCATCCACATTCCTATCGATGCATATTCATTCTAGCTATCTATCCACTTATCTCTTGAATTTATATCATGCTTTATGTTCTAAAATATCAACATATAATAGAGATTTTCAAAATTTAAAGGAAGTAGCAAGAGATGGGTTGATAGATTCCCCCTCATAATCATGATTGCAATGTTGTCCATGTTTATCAACAAATCTGCATCTTGTTTCACTTTCTAGAGGAACCTCTTCATTCAACATTTCTGATTGTTCCTTTGATGACCTTCACCAACTAGCATTGTGCCACATTTCCCCGACGGACTCCATCCATCAGTCTTTTATTATGTTGAAATGTTTTCTTTTCATCACCTTGTAATAGTATGCCATCTGCAATATTTTCCAAACATGAATTCCCTTTTCAAACTTGTAGTCCTTTTCAATATCTTTTCCTATCAGATGTTATTGTCACACATGTTGCAATCATATTGCAACTTTTATTTTTCTAGAAAATTTCTTGTTCATACAACCTTACTGCTATAACTAGTTTCTTTGGTTCCTAGGTCCTTTAGTCTTTAGATTTTCTCAATTCCCAATTGTAACACCCCAGGTTTTGGACCCCCATTTTAAATAATGTATTGTTACAATGCTGAGAGGCATGATTTCCCAAACAATTATTAAAGGGCCAGTATGCCCAAGACAAGTAATGTTTTTTATCATTATTATTAATAACTACATCGTTGTCTGCTAGACGAACAAGGACTAGAGTTATAGGGGGCTATGATTCCACAAGAGAGGGGGCTTGAGGGGATAAATGTTTATTTCCTATTTTAATTACCCTTTTTGTCTAAGGGAGGGTATCAGTTATGTGAGCTTCTTGGGGAAGGCCAAGAGGTTATTGATTCCCCATGAAAAATACTTAAACCCATCCTTGGTCTGATTGTGGGGTTGGTTGTTGATTCATTCCCTCCTTGACTTCTGCATTCGTACCATTCTTTCCCTCACACATTTTCATGTACCCACTTACCCATTCATTGATTCACCCTCGCCTGCATCTTGGCTTGGTAAAGGGAAAGGAAATGTTAAAGATTAGCCACAGGATAGTTGGCTGTAGTGGTCGTTGGTGCAATCCAACCATGACTTGAGGCTTGCATGTTTGAGATGCGTTGGCCTGCACCCTGTTTTTCTCATAGTTGCGAGTTCTGAAAGTTCCAGCATTGAGACTCTGGACCAGCTGTGTTGGAGCCCTAGAAGGAGAAGGAATGCTTGAGGGACTGCGTGGCAGAGAAGGGACGTGGAGGTCCATTCTCTTGGGTGGTGCAAGCTAGGTAGAAGAGAGCTGGGTAATTGGATTGCTGTGGGTGCTGAGAAACCTGTGAGAGCTTGAGAGCTAACTGGTTTGGGAACCCAAGTAACACTATGGAACCGTCCTTATGGATTCATAGCCCTGGCTCGGGGGTGACACTACTATTGAGATTTGGTGCAGTAGTGTCTACGGTTGGGTGGAATGTCCTTGGTCTGCAGCCAGTTGGTGTTGCCATTTTATAAAGATAATTGCTCTCTGTTGTGATATTATTATCTGTTTATGAATGTATTCTATTGTGTATTTAAATTATCGTTTAACTAAATCTTAGATTATGCATGCTTGTTGAATATTGATGTGCATGTCGTTAAACGTTTTATCCTATGTGTCCTTATTAAATAAAGAAGGTACCGGTAAGAGTATGAAGTCCAAGGGTGGGATTGAAGGTAGCACAACCTGGCCTGTGGGAGGCTGGGGAGGTTACAGATTGGTATCAGAGCTTCTAGTTAAAACACCAGGTCGATATGGGCCGGGTCTGTTGGTTAGAGTCTCATGTTTGAGATCGAACTATGACCGTGAAGTTGAAAAGATCAGGAGGAATGGCGTTGCAGAATCTATGTAGGAGTTAGATCATCAAAGACCCATTGTAAGGGGTTCGAAGGATCGTGACTGCCCCCTTCGAATTCGAGAGCGATTTCCACTGTAGGATCATGAGATATTTGAGATCATTGGATCAGAGGACAGGTGAACAATGGTCGTCCAATGAAAAGGAAGCAATGGTTAAGGTCACAACTGTCAGATCCCATTGGAGAGAGAGATCAATAGACAACAAGCATTATGGGGAATCAAGTTGCACGGAAGATAATTCCTCAAGGTGGTCCTGCAATCCAAACCACGGTTTCAACGAGGGGTTATGTGTCAATGTCAGAAAAATTGTGGGGTGAAAATAGGGTTACTCCAAACCACCGATGCGTGCCCTCACAAATTGAAAGTCATGTAGTGATGTGACATGTTAATACTCGAGCGAAGAACCTCCAAAGAGAAGAAGTAGTTGGAGACCATCGATCTGTAGGAGGACACGCGTCAATCGATTGTGTGCTTCAGGTGAAAGCACTCTGGGAAAAGGTGAGTGAGGAGAAGTTGAGAATTGAGATTTTCAGACCCCAGAGATCCGAAGTGAATCACAGCCGTCCAATCCAGAAGGACACATGGCAAAAATCCATGCACTTTAGGGGAAAGCAAAGGTTGAGATTTCAGTTCTCCAAAGTCTGAAGACCCGAAGAAATCGTATCCATCGATCTATGGGGGACGTGTGTCAGTAGATCACGATCCTCAGATAAAATCATTTTTGGAAAGAGTTAAGGGTTGAGATTCCCAAAGTCCCGAAGTCCACAGTTGTTACAGATCATCCGATAAGGGAGACACATGGCGACAGTTTAGCTGGTTTGGGAAATTAGAGTTCGGGAGAATTGGAAGTGTGTTAGAGTGTAAAATAACGAAGTCTCGAGAGCCCGAAGAGTTGAAGTGGTGAGGCATGATGACGTCACCAGGAGGTGATGTGGACCCCAGAATTTTTGAAGTGTCGTGGCTTGCGGACGTCACCGGGGATGACGTGGACACATGGGATGTGTGCCAGGTATCAGTAAGTTTTGAGCATGCAGTGATTGAAATGTCAGTTAGGACGTGACACATGTCACTCGCCTGATTGGGCCACGTTTATGCTTACAATATTTCACCACATGGCGATGGATCGTGGACTCCTAAGAAGTTACTCCGAGAGTTTTTAGTTGAGAGTTGAAACTCTCAAAGCTCGGAGAGCTGGAGACTCGAAGTAAATGTCAACCGTCGAATCGTCTGATGCAGACCTGAACCATCAAATCAAGAGAACATGTGGCGTGAAGCTATGGATTCCAGATAAGGACCCGAAGTAAACGTCGATCGTCGGATCTTCCAAAGTAATTCCCCACCATTTGATTCAAGAGGACGCATGGCAAAATCTCCTATATTTTGAAGGAAGTAAAGTTTGATATTTGAGAATTCCGAAGTCCAAAATTCTGAAACAACCACAATCGTCGATTTGGGAGAGGTAAATCTGAACTGTTGGTTCCCAAGAGATAGATCTCAGTCATCTATTTAGAAGCACTGTCAATATCGCGAGATCAATGGTCACCTCGCATTGCGGGGACAGGAGGTGCTCAGGCTTTATGAAGTCAAGGGCGGGGTCGCAATCGAGACCACAATTTTGGCAAAAGGACACGTGGTGGCTCGAGGTGAATTGCAAGGAGAAAAGTATTTTGGTTCCAAACCACCTTTGAGCGTGGTTGCAATCACACGTCTACATGAGGTCACCGCCTAAGGTCACATATAAGGAGGGCCCAAGAGAAAAGGAGCTTGCACCAACTTTGAGATTTTTGCAAGGGCGAAGGAGAAGGTTGTGGGGGCCATTAGACCCGTGCCAGAAAGCCAAAAGGGCTTGTGTTTAGATACAGAACGAAACCATCAAGGTTTCAGAGAGCCAATTAGGCTCAGGATTGAAGATCCTTGACTGGGAGGTCGCACAACCCTTAGGAGAGAAGGGGGTCTTCATTAATAAGAAAAAAGGAACTCTAGCATTGTTGACAATTTTAGTTATCATATGCCTAATTCTAACAAAATGGTCACTTGCACATTTTGCAGAATTAAGGGGCTTAAGCACATCAGCTCAGGATGTGTATTGAGGAAATGGAAGAAGGTGAGGGAGCCTCCAGTCATGATAAAAAGGCTGAAGGCCAAAATACCATAGTTGGTAATGTAGAGACAGAGTCCAATGGACGCAAGGGAAAAGGAGAGCAGGAAAGGTTAATAGAAATGGTAAGAATCCTGAAGATGGAAGTGCAGAGCTAAAAAGCAGACAACGAGAGATTGATGAGAGAGAAAATTTAGATAAATGCTCGAGTGTTGTAGAGCTTAAATCATTTGTAGAGATAAACAAAGAAGGGATCAAACTAAAGACAAGAGGAAGAAGGGAGGTGCAATGAAAGAAGGGATGATCTTGGAAGAGTTGGTTATTCCAGAAGTGCTAGTAGATGTCATGGACACCACTCACCTCCTTACTTAGAAAGAAATTTTTATGCATCGAAAGATCCCGTAAGCAGTCCAGAGGTGTCTCCTGTCAGATACCAAAGAAGGAAACAAGAGGTAGATAGTTTGCAAGGAGAGATGAGGAAGCTCAAGCCACCTTCCTTTGATGGTGAAAGAGAAAGGAAGATGATGCCGAAGCATGGTTTCTTGGGATCGTGATATATTTTCAGTTGCATAAATAGTCCTTGAACCTGGAAGCCAGGATTGCCACCTACCATTTACACGGGAAAGTTGTAATGTGTTGGGACCAACTGAAGCAAGTGGAACATGTTAATGAAAGTAGGATCACTTGGAAGCAGTTCAAGAAGTACTTCCATAAGGAGTACATCTCAAAGAATTTCTATGACAAGAAAATGAAGGAGTTCTTTGAACTCAGGTTGGGAAGCATGACTATGGCAGAGTACGAGAAGAAGTTCATGGGATTGTTAAAATATGTCAGGTTCATTGGTGACGTGAAAGTGAAAATACACAGATTTCCAAGTGGACTGCCAACATTTTACAAGGAAAAGACCAAGTATGATGAGCCCAAGACCTTGATTGAGGCCATCAGGAAGGCTAAATACTTGTATGAGCAAGGATGGTGAAGAGAATCCATGCAGAAATCTTGGAAGGACAAGAAGAATGAGAAGTTCGATCAGAGGGGGAAAGGATTCAAACCCCCCTTCAATAGGAATGAGCCTAATAGAAATAATCAAGATCAATATGCTAAGGGGGATTCCAATAAGGAAGATTCCTTGGGAAAAAGGGGAAGACGATCAATCCAATGCTAGGGATGCAAGGAAGATCATCTGTACAAGGATTTCCCACATATAAAGGACAGAGTGAATACTGTGCACAACATCCAAGAGGCTACAATAGGCGAAGATATGGGAAGAATCTATGCAGCTTTAAATTATCGACAAGCAGAGTACCAGTCCAATATGATCGAGGTGGAAGGTAAGATAAAAAATCATCCTGTTGATATTTTGATTGATTCAGAAGCAAGTCATTGTTACATTGATCCTTAGATAGTGGATAGATTACATTTGGAGAAAAGTAAACTTGGAAAAGCAAGTTTGGTTCAGTTAGCCATTGGAACCAAAAGGAGAATCCATGATATGGTCATAAGTTGTTCCATAAGTCTTAATGGAATGAATGCTAGTATTGATCTAAATATCATACCATTGGGGTCTTATGATATTTTGGTTGGAATGGATTGGTTGGACAAGCATCATGCTTTCCTAGATTGTCATAAAAAGACATTTACATGTCTTGATGGAAATGGAAAACAAAGAACTATGAAAGGAGTTCCAAGACCCATCTCTATAAGGGATATTTTAGCTTTACAACTAAAAATATGTTTTAGGAAAGGATGTCAATTGTATGCAGATCATGTGGAAGAGACAGAAAATACAAAGGGGCCAAGCCTCGAATATTTCTCTGTACTACAAGAATTTGAAGATGTATTCCAATAAATACCTAGATTTCCACCAAGAAGGGAGATAGATTTCTCAATTGATTTAGTGCCAGGATCTGCCCTGGTGTCAAAAACACCTTACCGAATGAGCACACCAGAGTTAAAAGAATTACAAATGTAGTTGGAGGAATTGTTGAAGAAAGGGTACATACGTCCAAGTGTTTCACCATGGGGAGCACCAATACTTTTTGTCAAAAAGAAAGATGGAACCTTGAGGTTGTGTATTGACTTTCAACAATTGAACAAGTATACTATAAAGAACATGTATCCTCTACCCTGAATTGATGACCTCTTTGATCAGCTAAGAGGAGAAAAGATATTTTCAAAGATTGACCCAAGGGAAGGATACTATCACGTAAGAATCAAGAAAGAAGACATTCATAAGACAACCTTTAGGACCAGGTATGGGCATTATGAATTTGTAGTGGTGCCATTTGGACTGACCAATGCACCAACTATCTTCATGTGCTTAATGAATGGAATATACAAAAAATATTTGGATAAGTTTTTCATAGTATTCCTAGATGACATACTTATCTATTCTAAGTCTGAAGAGGAGCATGAACATCACTTAAGACTGGTATTGCAAGTACTGCGAGAAAATCAGTTGTATGCCAAGTTGAGTAAATATTCTTTTTATCAAAAGCAGAGCCATTACTTGGGACACATTATTTTAGAGCATGGAATAGCAATAGATCCAGAGAAGATCGAAACCATTAGAGGATGTCCAACACCCAGAAATGTGTCAGACGTAAGATCTTTTATGGGATTGGCTGGCTACTATAGAATGTTCATTGTAGGGTTCTCTAAGATTCCTCATCCCATCACTTCTTTTAAAAATAAGGGAACTAAATTTGAATGGACACTCAAGTGTGAAAATAATTTTAATTTGTTGAAAGAATTACTTACTATTGCACCTATGTTAAAGATTGCTGACCCAAATGAAAGTTTTGTGGTATGTACAGACGCATGTAAGGAAGGACTTGGGGGAGTCCTCACGCAAAATGGACATGTCATTGGATATGAGTCCATAAAGATTAAGGAACATGAGAGGAACTATGCCACCCACAACTTGGAACTTGTTTCCATTGTTCACGCCTTGAGGATGTGGAGGAATTATCTCACGGGGAAGAAATTCGAATTAAGGACATACCACATTTGCCTAAAGTATCTTTTTGAACAGCCGACCTTGAATGCCAGACAAACAATATGGTTGGAACTTTTAAGTGAATATGACTTCGATATCAAGCATATCAAGGGAAAGTAGAATAAAGTTGTCAATGCACTTAGTAGAAGAGTGCATCTCATGCATGCTACTGCTGTCAGTATGCACCAGTCAGACTTGAAGAGAAAATTTTTAGATGGTCTTGTTACAGATCAACATTACCTGCAGGTAAAGGAAAACTTACAGCAAGGAGATTTACAACATAAAATAAAGGAGTATGAGATAAAGGAAGACAAATTACTCATGAATAAAAATAGAATCTATGTTCCTAGTTCCAGAGAACTGAGGAATTTGGTACTGAAGGAAATGCATGATGTTCCTTATGCTGGACATCCTGGTTACCGGAAAAAAATTACAACATTAAGAAGGAAGTTCTTTTGGCTGGGAATGAAGAAGGATGTTGCTGATTACATCACTCGATGTATGGAATGTCAGAAGGTGAAGGCTGAGCATAGGCACCCAACGGGGTTGCTGCATCCATTGCCAATCCTAGAAAATAAATGGGAAGTGATCACCATGTATTTCATCACAGAATTACCTAGAACAAATAAGCAACATGATTCAATCATGGTCGTGGTTGACAAATTAACGAAGGCTGCTCATTTTGTGCCTGTGAAGAAAACACATACAACGACTAATATTGCAGAAATTTTCATGAAGGAAATTGCTAGGTTACATGGGATACCTAGGACAATCATCTTGGGCAGAGATACAAAGTTTACCTCCAATTTATGGAGAGGATTGTTTAAAGGATTTGGCACAAATCTAAACTTTAGCACATCATATCATCCCTAGACAGATGGACAAACAGAGAGGGTTAATCAAATAATTGAAGACATGCTAAGAATGTATGTGGTGGATAATCCATGTAAGTGGGAATATTACTTACACTTGGTTGAGTTTGCATATAATAATGGGTATCAAGATTCATTGAGAATGAGCCCATTTGAAGCCTTGTATGGTAGGAAATGCGATACTCCAGTAAGTTGGGACAACGCAGCAGATAGAGTGGTACTTGGACCAGAGTTGCTCAAGGATATGGAAGACCAGGTGGTTAAGATCAAGAAGAATTTAAAGGCAGCTTAGGATAGACAAAAATTTTATGCATACAAGAACATGACAACGAGAGAATTTAAAGTAGGGGAGCATGTACTTTTGAAAGTGAAGCCCAATATTGGACATAATAAGGCCAGTTGCATACATGCTTGCATTGCCTGCTTCCATGAATGTGCATAATGTATTTCATGTATCTTTACTAAAGAAATATGTACATGATCGTGACCATGTTATTGATTGGCATCTAATTCAGGTAGAGACAAAGGGAGACTTTTAGGTTCAGCAAGTGTGGGTATTGGACATAAAGGTCAAAATTCTTCGGAATCGAGGTATAGAGATGGTAAAAGTTCAGTGGACCTGCTACGGTCCTGAAGATGCTACTTGGGAGCATGAAGATGCCATGCAGGTAGAGTACCCACAACTTTTTGAATAAATTTGATATTTTGATCTCTATTTTGTATATGCACTGAGGATAGTGCCAAGATAAGGGAGAGGGGATGTAACACCCCAGGTTTCGGACCCCCATTTTAAATAATGTATTTTTACAATGCTGAGAGGCCTGGGTGCCCAAACAATTATTAAGGGGCCAGTATGCCCAAGAAATGTAATGTTTTTTTATCATTATTATTAATAACTACATCGCTGTCTGCTAGACGGACAAGGACTAGAGTTATAGGGGGCTATGATTCCACAAGAGAGGGGGCTTGAGGGGATAAATGTTTATTTCCTATTTTAATTACCCTTTTTGTCTAAGGGAGGGGATCAATTACATGAGATTCTTGGGGAAGTCTAGGTGGTTCTTGATTCCCACGAAAAATACTTAAACCCATCCTTGGTTTGATTGTGAGGTTGGTCATTGGCTCATTCGCTCCTTCACTTCTGCATTCGTACCATTATTTCCCTCACGCACTTTCATGTACCCACTTACCCATTCATTGATCCACCCTCACTCGTGTCTTGGCTTGGTAAAGGGAAAGGAAATGCCGAAGATTAGCCACGAGATAGTTGGCTGTAGTGGTTGCTGGTGCAATCTAGCCATGACTTGAGGCCTGCATGTATGAAATGCATTGGCATGCACCCTATTTTTCTCATAGCTACGAGTCCTGAGAGTTCCAAAATTGAGATTCTGGACCAGCTGTGCTGGAGCCCTAGAAGGAGAAGGACTGCCTGAGGGACTGCCTAAGGGACTGCCTGAGGGACTGCATGGCAGAGAAGGGTGGAGGGCCATTCTCTTTGGTGGTGCAGGCTGGGTAGAAGAGAGTTGGGTACTTGGATTGCTGTGGGTGTTGGGAAACTTGTGAGAAATTGAGAGATGAATGGTTTGGGAACCCAAGTAACACTCTAGAACCATCCTTGTGGATTCATAGCCCTAGCTCGACAGTGACACTACTGTTGATATTTGGTGCAGTAGTGTCTATGGTTGGGTGGAACGTCCTTGGTCTGCAGCCAGTTGGTGTCACCTTTTTATAAAGATAAGTGCTCTCTGTTGTGATATTATTATCTGTGTATGAATGTATTCCACTATGTATTTTAATTATCGTTTAACTAAATCTTAGATTATGCATGCTTGCTGGATATTGTTGTGCATGTTGTTAAACCTTTTATCTTATGCGTCTTTATTAAATAAAGAAGGTATCAGTAAGAGTGCAAAGTCCAAGGGTGGGCTTGAAGGTAGCACACCCCGACCCGTGGGAGGCTAGGGATGTTACACCAATGCAATCCCAATGTAACACCATGTTTCCCCCAGTTTGTAAATATAACTATATTGGCCAAGAGAGTATGGAAAACTCAATATGTGTGAATGTTTGATTTGATGGACCTTTGTATAAAAGGTCAATGAATGTAAATTTTGTCATTTAATGGAAAGTGGATAAGTGTTGCATGACTATTGGAAAGGGAGTGTACTAAGAGAGACCACAAATGATATGAAAGAGATGGTGAAGGGGACCAGGAATGGTTGTGTTAACCTCCACCAAACCATTACCTTACTGGATTTATTTTCTTAGGACCAAAACAATCCTTTGACCCAGGAATGAATTACAGTCAGGATGGAAGGTGGGAATACCTCCTCAAGAGTTAATGAGGGGATGGGGCAGAGCAACCATCTGTAAGGATTTCAGACTTGATCATGGACTGGGAATTCGAGCCACACACAATATTGCTGAGGAAGGCAAGAAAGGAAGGTGTGGTGGGAAGAGGAAGACCTGCGAAGAATGTAGAGATGAGAGACTAAGCTCTTAGGTTCGAGAAAGAACTAAGGTATGAGTGTGTTCTGGTCGCAGGAAATGGCTGGCAGGGTTATGATACAAGCTAATAAATGAAGTTGCTGAGTGACTGAGGAAGTACTCAAACATTCATCCTTGCTTGGTATTGTGAAAACCGCTGCCAAGATATTGTGGGAGGAGGAGAGTAACCTCCATCCCTACTGTCGCTGAGCTGGAAGAAAGGATTCTATCTCAGAGCATCATGGTCTAGTTCGGGTTAAATCAGTTAGGAGTGACTGAGCCTATGGTTGGGTGAAAATGAGCACCCCTTTCAGTATTTGCTTCATGCTATCTGGTTTTGATAAGTATTTTCCTAGTTTATGTGTTGAACTGAAATAATTGGTGAATGCATGGGCTTATGTATATATATGTGTATCTATAAATGGTTTTTGTGTGGAATGGTCATGATGCATGTATGTATTCATCTCCTTGTGAACTTATGATTCAGACTGATAGTTTGTATGCCCTACCTTAATTCTTGAGACTTCTTGGGACATAAGCTTGTAAGACGGTTGAGATAGGAGATATCATGTCAATATGAACTTGTCTGTCTGAATAAGATACCTCTTTCAAACTTCTTTCTATGCAACTAAGATTCTAGGCCCAAGTCCTTAACCATTTCATGATAAATCTCAGGAAGTATAGTGAATTTCAATCCTTAAAAAAGGGGAGGTCTCTTCATTTGGAAGATGAGAGAACGAGATCTATTCGAGAGGACCCATATGACCAATACCCAGGAGCCTTAGGCTAAGAATAAGGAAGCTATGCCCTCTTGGCTTTGGAGCTCCAGAAGTCCAGGACTTCATAGTATGAACGACCTTACCAGCCTTATACTGGCCGAAGGTAACCGTGAGACTCGGTTTCCCATAAGGTTGACCGACATTAGGCGGTTCCCCAGGTGTTTAGGTGAACCTATCTTACCAACTAAACTGGGATCTGAAACCCCGAAGGCCGAAGCCACAAAGGACCCAGAACCATAGATCGAGGGATATTTCAGGTCTTTTACCAGCCATCGATATACCAAGGACACGTTGCACTAGCCCCTTTAGTTCGAAGGTTGGTCACTTCAGAAGATAAGAAGAGTTTTCATCAAAACACTCCTGAACACCGAATCCTCGAGGTAACCAGAGCCGTAGATCTATAAATATACGTGTTCATATCTTGACCATGAGATCTGAGGAATGTTAGAAGGTTATCAGTTTGGGGTGATGTTGTGCAGTGATGCCACCCAGGGTGATGTGGACCCCAGCTTGACGTTCCATGTGTCACCCAGATTCATGTGTATCACATACCCTATAGGCCCATTGGAACGTAACATGTGTCACCTTGAACCATCCTACGTGTCAGTTCCTGGTACGTGTCTACCTAACTAATGTGGTTGGTGAAGTGACCGGTACTCCAAGAGTCCGGGACTTCGAGACTCTGGAGGAATTGAGATGTATCATTGTAGAGAGACCAAAAAGTTCTGAAAGCTGGAACCATGTGGCAAGCTTACGGAACTTCGGAGTTCGAGACTTCGGGAGGTCTCATGCATAGATCGTAAGGAGACACTCAACTACAAAGCATTGAACATTGAATTCCCCACTAGACTTCATGTCAGATGAGGGTTAATCCAATATTTGGATCGATTGATGGATGGAACTTCTTTACGAGAGATATAAACCAAGGGTCGGTTTAGAACTTAGTAGCAGTCGTTAGGAAGCTACGGGCACGTATAAGAAGATGAGTTAGTTAAGGAAAAAATAATTTACGATGCCCCACCCCTTAAAATAGTATTAAGGAGTCAGGTGTGTTACACCCAAGGTTATCCATCCCTTAGATTTTGTCATTGATAACCCAGATGCATTGAACTTATGAATTTCCAAGTTAATTCCTCCAACATCAATAATAGTTCATTTAGCTTCTAGCATTTACATAAAAATTGATCACAAATGTAGAATATTTTTCCAATCACTCTCATTAGACAACCTTATAATTATTGAAACAAATTCATCCATTCATTTAACTCACACATCCCCCATGTTTTTCACCCAATTGATTGATTCATATCCCATGTAGTTCCAATGTTTGGAACTTCATTTAGAAAGATCTTTCTTCTATGGTCTATATTTTTCCTGTTCAGACCTAGTGCTTGAAACATTTCTCTAATACCATGTGTAACATACCCAATGCCATAGGTAGCATTAAGAAGGTGGGGTATTTGAATTTTTCTCGTTTAAAAACATCTCTAAGGTAAATTCTAATCTCATCGGGACATTCTTCTCATCGAGATGTTTCGAATGAATGTACTCTTTCTCAATTTCAAGCTTCGAGCACAAAGTTATGGCCTTTTTAAAGTTTCATTGAGAGTTTTTTTTTCTCTCTCTTGCCACATAATCATCTATATGGCGCCGCACATTCTAGGTGATGTCCCATTGTATGGAGACACGACATCCTTTGTATGAAGGAACCTTGATCCAGATACTTACCAAGGCATTTGGTATTTATTGGCTTATCACATATTAGAAATATTCCTTGATGCATGATATCACATCCCCATAAACTTGTAATTGCACCCAAAGTTTTTATCCTTTCGTCGTTTGATGAGTGAGAAAAAAATTATCTCGTGCGAAAAGGGTTCTTTTGTCGCACTTCTGAAAAAATTCAACAAGATTTTTGTGGTACGATATGTCGTGCCTCCAAAAATATTCTCTACTATGAAAAGACTCGGTGTGCTTCCCAAGGTTATTGCATCACATAAAGTTTTCTTTTCCCACAACAAAGTTCTTTTTCCTCCATGGATCAAGTCCCAAGACTCCATATTTCCTTCTTTATCGCAACTTTGAAAACTTTCTTCTATGCACTGTATTGTGCCTCCCAAAACTTCTTGTCACACTTCGAAAATTTACCTCATGCAACAAAAGTAACTTCATTGTGAAAAAAAAAATTCCCCTCGTGTGAAAAACAAACTTCTCCAAGCCTTGGCATCCCTTTCCATATTGCATGAAATTTTTCTTCATGTGATACACACTATTTCACACAAGCTTAATTTTCATGGGATATGCCAAAGTTTCCAAGTTTTCCTTAACTCAAAGATTATAAATTTTCCCTATAGGTATAAGTGATTTCCCCCTTCTAGGTTGAGGGTGTAACACTCAATACTCTCATAGCCTTATAATAGAATGCAAGGATGATGCATTGATAAAGTCACACAGGTAATGCTTTGGAATTATAGTTCGAAATCAAATATCACATCTAGCTACCCCACTCATAACATTCTATACCATCCATCAGAAGAATATAATATTACCTACAACCATGTTACTATATCATCTATTCAATACAAATGCACACACCGCTCTACAAAGTGCAAATGGATTCTACATCCCCTATGTGCAAGATAAACTAGACTTCATGCATGATCATGTTCAATTAATTAATTGGGACAAGGACATCAAACAAATGACATGAAAACCTCATACACAATTTATGGACCACATATATGATTTTCATATACCAAAGACCCCATATCCCTATCCATTTTTTTCATCTTAATGGTCATGTTAGCGCTCTTTGGATATTTACTAGTCTAAAATATCATAA
>JZKD02S1674087.1:0-13909 GCA_000966675.3 Picea glauca | reverse complement strand
GATAGAAATGTAGAAAATATATGCATTTTTCATCCTCTTGCTTGCATGTTGTGCCTAATGTATGTTGGGTATGTGTTATATTCATTGCACAACTAGATTTAGTGATTGTGTTGCACCGAGCACACAGGGAGGTTAGAGGGGGGGCACTAGCCCCCCCCTTCTCACGGGATCACAGGGGGGGAAGTCCCCTTGTGTGAGTGTTCAGGGGAAACGCCCATGAAAAACAAATTGACGCTTTTTGCGTCCATTTTTGGTGGTTTTTTGGCACATAGTTTTCACTGATGGTTTTGTAATTCTGGTTAAGGAATTAGGGTTGTTGTCTAATATGGGTTAATGGATTAGGTGTTTTGGATGTCCCATGATCATATGTATTGTATCATATTGTAAACAATGGAGATATAATGAATATAATATTAGAGGTTCATCTCTAAATAGGTTGTTGGTTTTATTGGTTTGGGTTTCTAGGGTAAAAGTATTCGTGTAATGTGTGTGTGTGCCATTGTATATTTTCTATTTTTATTGAGAATTTGTTTGCAGTAAAAAATTGTACAAGGTGGAAATCTACATTTGGTATCAGATAAATTATTGGGTTCATGGGGACACCTTTATCGTTAGGGGTTTGGCTTGGGTATGTGATAAGCCTATTTACAGTGGGAGATCTATGGTATTGATTCTTTAGGTGAAAATAAATGACAAGTAGTTTGAAAATAAAGATCGAGAAATTTAATGGGCAAAGTTTTGAGCTATGGAATATCAAGATGGAATATCTTTTGGTGGAAAAAGATCAGTGGATTGTTGTCGATCTAGGTATTGCACCTACATGAATGTCAACATAAGACTGGAAAAAGTTGGATCAAAAGGTGAAGAGAAAAATCCAGTTGTGTCTCTCAGATCCAGTATTGATGAATGTGTCAAGGGAAGCTACAATCAAGGGATTATGGGATAAGTTAGGGACTTTGTATCAATCTAAATCCCTAGAAAACAAACTATTCTTGAAGAAGAAGAAGTTGTATAACCTGAGGATGAAATATGGAGACTTAGTGACAGAGCATATGAACGCCTTCGATATAGTGGTAAGTCAATTATTATCTATTGATATTAAAATTTATGATGAAGAAAAAAGTATCGATTTATTGTTCTCTTTACTAGACTTGTGGGATAGTCTTCTTGTGGCCATATGTAGTAATACAACTACTTTAAGTTTCAATGATGTGGTCTCATCCTTGTTGTTAGAGGAGATGAGGAAGAAGAACATGGAAGGATAGAGCGCAAATGCATTATTTGTAAGAGGATGCTCCCATGAAACAAATAGATCTAAGTCCTCAAGTGGGATATCTAAATCTAAGGGAAGATCTAAATCTCCTAAAAAGTTTGTAAAGGTATGTTGGATATGTGGAAAATAAGGGAACTACAAGAAGTAATATAGGTCCAAAAGTGTTGAGAGAGGGAAAGGATCTGAATATGCTCCTTCTATAAACTCCGAGGAAGGAGGGTATGTGTAATTGTTTTCTACAAGCACACATCCAGATCATGAGGCATGGTTCATTGAATCAGGAACATCCTTTCATATGACTCCTCATAGGGAGTGGTTCTGTGAATATGAAAGGTATGCTGGAGGTGATGTTTTCCTAGGTGATTACTCGATGACCAAAATCATAGGACAAGGAAAAGTCAAGTTGAATCTCATGGATGGAAGGATTAGAACACTCCTTGGTGTTCTGCATATTCCAAGATTGGCTAGAAATTTTATTTATGTAAGAAAAATGGATGATGAAGGGGTAAAAAAGTATTTGAAAAAGAAACTTACAGGATGGTTCGAGGAGAAATGGTGTTTCTAAAGGGAGTTTGAATTGGAACTCTGTATAATATGCAAGGAATCACTATTAGTGATGGGTGCAATAGTTCCATTGTTCCTGATATTAGAGTTGAAGAAGAAAAAACTCCTATAGTCTTTGGAGAAAATACTATGTTGTGGAATTAAAGACTCGAGCATATCAGAGAGAAGGGCCTTCGACTACTCCTGTAATATCCCTAGGCTGAACACAATTGTAATGTAAATGAAAATGTACTTACGCCGGTGAGCTGTTTGATATCATTTTTGTATGCACCTTTCATGGAATAGTGTGCACATGTACTGCGCAGTAAAATGAGGAAGTGTGCACATTCCAGGATACCACACACAACAACTTAAGTGCGCGTGACTTTGAGGCCAGGGAGCCTTTGTGTATATGCTGTGTTTTATAGGCTGGTGAGCCAGTTTTATGATTATTAGGCCGGAGAGCATAGATGTTAAAGGTCAGTGCACCTACTTTTGTATATGTCTCAACATTAATATAAAATACATCGTTGCGCACAGACCGACCACGATAAAAGAGTATGGGGGACTAAAATCCACTAGTTACGGAAAGGGTGGGGGCTAAAGTTAAGGAAAAGGGGCTAAGCTAAAAAGGAATATCATATGAATATTTCTTAAAGTATAAAGTATGGATAATTATTTTATCCTAAGTTCCAAAGTTGGGGACAAGTGGGCCAAAGTAGCTCCCAACATGACAAGTGTCAAGTTGGGGACATGCATACATATTGTTGGGACTTAGTTCATTTTCGATCATTCATCCATGATTCTTTCCATCAGGCAGTCATCCATTCAACAATACGAGGCCCATTCACTCACATAGTCAGCTATCCTCCATACTTCCTATCATTGTATTTGAACCTGTATCCATAGCCATACTTGTTGGCGTAGCTGGTTAGCTTGGGAGTTGGATTGTAGAAGTGGGTTGTCAGGCCCGTGGGATACTTAAGAGGTAGGTTGTCAGGCCAGTGAGCAATTCTCTGGGTGAGAGAATTGTTGGGAATTGATTTCCTGAAGGTGATAAACTGCAACTACAGGGCTCTGAGACTTCCTGTCTGGCCTGTTGTTGAAGCCCGAAAAGGAAGTGGGGCAACCGAAGGACTGTTGAGCAGAGAAGGGGCACACTTCCTGGGGTGGGATAGGCATGTGGGGAATGAGAGACTGTAAGCTGTTAGTTTGAGTTGGCACCTTTGACAAAGTCTTTCCCTTTGTCTATGAACCATTAGCTTGGTTAGAAATCCCTTTACCCGGGTGGAATTTATTCCCAGCTCGAGGGTGACCCATTGTTGAGAGTGATGAGTAGTGTGGTCTAAGGCTGGGAGGTACGTGGAAGGTCTGCACGTAGTTGGCGATATTCTTACCAAGATAAGTGTCAATTGTGTGATAAATTTACATGTTGCATTATTTACGTGTTTATTTTATGGGTTTATTCTATGTGTGGTTATAACTGTCTGTATATTTATGGGTATTTCCTATAAATGCTGCATGTATACGTTTACGTTCATTTCAGTGTGAATCCATGAATTTACAGATGTATTTGTCTGTTTACATTATATATATATCCACAAGAGTTCTGTGTGTATATGTTGTAATTGCATGTAGTTCAAAAAAATTATGTGGCATAGCTCAGTTGGATGCTGGGTATGTTACAGTATGTTCTGCAAAGACAACAAAAGTTTTCTCTCATGTATCATGGCCCAGCTTGGGTGGCTGGGGACGTTACAGTATGGCATTAGAGCTTCAGTTTTCAACACTGAGCCTGGATGGGCTGAACAAGTTGAGTTGAAGAGAAATTTCACAAAGGATTTATTTCAAGCAAAATTTCAAAGTTACAGAGCTTCCATGGTAAAATTTAGAAGCAACGACGAAGAATTGGGAAACGCCCCAATTTTTGTTGTTAAATTCATGAGAAAATGGAGAAATTTGGCCAAGTGGTGAGATATTATTGGTTTAATATACGTTCTAGAAAATTCAAACCTGAAATTGGTCGAATTTGAAGTTACAGTGAAGCCATGAAAGATGGAGCGAGATTAGTAAATAAAATTCTCAATCGTGAATTGAGTTTGGGAAAAATTCGTTAAGGAAATGTCAACCCATAACAATTTTTTGTTACAGAGGTTGAATTGGTGTTATTGGGGTGAAATTGAGCAAATTTCATAGTTGCAGAATGTCTACGGTAAGAATGGAGGAAAAAGATGCAATTTCTGCAGCAGAATTCATGAGGAATTGATGTGCATAAAAATGAATGTGCACAGGTGGGCATACTAAAAATGCATGATGCATAGTAAAAATCCTGTGATATGTAAAACTTTGGCACCGCACGGAAAAATATTGGCGTGCTGGTGTGCATGCTAAATTTTGGCGTCGCGCGGAAAAATGTTGGTGTGCGGGTGCGCACACTAAATTTTGGCGCTGCGCAGAGAAATGTTGTTGTGCGGGTGCGCGCACTAAATTTTGGCGCCACGCGAAAAAATAGCGGCGTGCTGGTGCATGCGCTAAATTTTGGCATCGCGCGGAAAAATGTTGGTGTGCAGGTGTGCACACTAGATTTTGGCGTTGCATGGAAAAATGTTGTCGTGCTGGTGCACGCGCTAAATTTTGGCACCGCGCGAAAAAGTGTTGGTGTGTAGGTGCACGTGCTAAATTTTGGCGTCGTACAGAAAAACGTTGGTGTGTAGGTGCACACGCTAAATTTAGCATTACACAGTGTGCATATGCATAATAAGGTGCGCGTAGTGTGCACACACATGATATTGACCCGCATGGTGTGTGCAGTATTGGCAGAGCGCAGAGGAGTTTGGTTGCACGCGCAATATGAGTATATGTTGTCGCGTGATATCTTAGTTAATGGTGCGCGACGGGGGCGTACTAAAATCTGACAGGGTGCAATGCGTAGAGTGAATGTGTGTGGAATATCAATGCGAGATACAAAAATTGCATGAAACAGGTAACAATGCAAGAACCAAAATTTTGCACGATGGAGTTTGGCGCTCGACACAAAAGTAGTGCGCGCCAGGTATTGGCGCGACAAAGAAGCGATGAAAGGTGGTTATAGGTGTGTGGAGCACGATTTACCTTGTGATGTTGCTGTGCATGGTGAATATGGATTTACCGGTTGAAATTTGTGCGCACAAATTCGTTTGGAGTGTGAACAACAACATAAAACCAATGATTTTCTGCAACATTTTATACTGTTTGATGCCATCTTTTTGCAGCACGTTTTTGAGGCCCTTAAGAGTGTTTTCAGGTACTCGAAAACCACAAGAACAGGGTGTGCAAAGGCACACTCTATCTTTGCACCTCAAATAAAAGAGCTCAGAGAGATATTTCTAATGGTGTAAACTGTTCGTCAAACGGATCTTTTCTGAGAAAGTTACAACACAAACAATGGAGGGTAAAGTTTAAGACCCAACTAACTTCAAAGCGCCATAACTTTTTGCTCTAGAATTAGATTGAGGCGCAAGAGAATTAAATGGAAATATATTGAACCATAGAATTTAGTACCAGAGCTGAATTAAATTTTAGGGCATGTTAAAAATTTTTAATATGGAAAAGAAAGTACCTGTAGTATTCCAGACCAAAAACACGAATTGGCTTAGAACTTCAACATGCTGTAACTAGTAGCCTAGAACACAGAAAAAGATGAAACTTGGACAGAGTGTCCATAATAGGTATATGAAGAAACCCAATTGAGATCATACCAAAAATCTAATGGATTAGATGCAAAAACACTTAATTACATCGCATAATTGCGCAAAGTTGAAGTGTGAACAGAAAAATTAATGGACAATTTTCAAATAGCCATAACTTTCTGCTCAAGACTCAGAATTGAGCATGGGAGAAGGCATTGGAAAGGTCTCAAATAGTATAATATAAATATACACCCATAAAATTTATCAGGGCATTTTTTTTTTTCTTCAGGAAATCAAAAGAAATAATTATGATATATTATTGAACCAGAATGGTTCATATTTTCATGAAATTGTTGAAACAGTTAACTTGACAAAGTTTTGTTGGCTGCACATTTTGTAGAGTTAACAAAAAATATATCAATTCAAGATAAAAAAAGAGTCCATAGTAATGGAATAGGCACAAGGATATTACAACCAAGAATATGAAATCAGAGGGAGGGATGTCCATTTGGGCATTGAAGGAACACAATCCAATGGACATGGAGAAGGAAGGGATGAAAACATGAATATGGTAGAGACCATTAGAAATTTACAGAAGGATGTACAAAGCCATAAAGCTGATAATGAAAGGCTTATGAGAGCCAATGAGCAACAAGATGACTTCAACATGAAGATAATGCATAGCTTTAATAGAATAAAATGGAAAAGAAATTGGATAAGGAGAGTGGCTCAAGCAAATCAAGAATTCATAGGTCTCTTGATGGGAAAAGAAGAGAAATAAGTGTTAGTAGACATCACCATCACTCCTCGAGGCATTCCAAGAAGAGGGCACACAACATCTCAATTCCATCCCCTATCAGGAAGTCTAAGAGGTTTGGGATGGATGAGTTATGAGGAGAAATGAACAAAATCAAACCTCCTACATTTGATGGTGAGCACAAGGAGGATGAAGATGCAAAAACATGGTTGTTGGGAATGAGAAAGTATTTTCAATTTCATAATTATTCTTCTCATGGAGAAGGTATAATTGCTATCTATCAACTCAAGGGAAAGGCATCCATGTGGTGGGATCAACTTGTGTAGGTGAAAAAAATTAAAGAGAAAAGTGTTACTTGGAGGGAATTTAAGAAGTATTTTGAGAAGAAATACTTGACTAAGAGATACTATGAAAATAAAATGAAAGAGTTCTTTGAACTCAAGCTTGGGAGTGTGACAATATATGAATATGAAATAAGGTTTTTAGAACTGCTAAAGTATGTTTCCTTCATCAAGGATGAGACAATTAAGATTCAAAGGTATTTGAGTGGATTTCCATCATTAATCAGTGACAAAATACAATATGATGATCCCAAGACATTGGAGGAGACCATAAGGCAAGATAAATGCCTATATGATCAACAAAAATCAAGGCCAACTTTCCAAAAAGCTTGGGAAGACAAAAATAAATTCAGGATGGATCAGAGGAAGAAAGGAACTAAGCCACCATTGTTCAAAAATAATACTCAGGGGCAACCAAATTCTAGAGAACCTAGAATGATTGAGATAAGGGGTCAAAGGCCAAGGCAACCACCTATTCAATGTTGGGGTTGTAAAGGAGATCATATGTTTAGATATTGTCCTCACAGTGGTGAAAAAGTGAGGATTGTTCACAATGTACAACAAGATAAAATAGTGGAGGACATGGGTAGAAATGTACCAAGGATCTATGCAGCCCTAGACAACAAGAAAGCAAAGTATCAGTCACATATGATTGAAGTGGAAGGTATGATCAACAACCAAACCATTACTATTTTAATTGATTCAAGAGTTAGTCATAGTTATATAGATCCTAATATGATGGAAAGTTTGAATTTTCCAAGAAGCAAGCATGGAAAATATTGGTTGGTGCAGCTGACTATCGGAGCCAAAAGAAAAGTTAATGAGATGGTTAAGTCATGTCTTATGGACATGAATGGGATAGACACGAGGGCAGATTTGAACATCTTGCCTTTAGGTTCCTATGACTGTATAATTGGGATGGATTGGTTGGAACAACATCATGCCATCCTATACTGTCATAACAAGGCATTTACTTGCTTGTATGAGGAAGGGAGCCTAAGGAAAGTGTAGGGAATTCCCAGGGCAGTCACCATAAGAGAAATTTCAGCATTGCAGTTGAAGAAATGTTACAGAAAAGGGTGTCAAATATTTGCAGCTCATATGGAAGAGACACCTAAATATAGGGTGCCAAAGTTGGAAGATCATGCAGTCCTAGAAGAATTTGAAGATGTGTTCAAGGAGGTACTAGGGATACCCCCAAAGAGAGATATTGATTTCTCTATAAATTTAATGCCTGGAGAAACTCCAGTGTCAAAGACTCCTTATAGAATGAGTACACCAGATATGAAGGAGTTGCAAATGCAGCTTGAAGAAATTTTGAAGAAGGGGTATATACGCCCAAGTGTGTCACCTTGGGGTGCCCCAGTATTGTTCGTGAAGAAGAAAGATGGGACATTGATATTGTGCATTGATTTCAGACAGTTGAATAAAGTGACCGTAAAGAACAAGTATCCTCTGCCAAGGATTGATGATCTCTTTGATCAATTGAAGGATGCAAATATATTTTCAAAGATAGATCTCAGGTTAGATTACCATCAGGTAAGGATTAAAGAGGAAGATATCATCAATACCACTTTCAGGACAAGGTATGGTCATTATGAGTTCACACTAGTGCCATTTGGGTTGTCAAATGCACAAACTGTTTTCATGTTCTTAATGAATGGCGTTTTCCGAGAATATTTAGACAAGTTTGTCATTGTATTTTTGGATGACATCCTTGTATATTCCAAGTCAGAAGAAGAGCATGAGCATCATTTGAGGATGGTGTTGCAAGTATTAAGGGAGCATCAGTTGTATGGAAAATTGAGCAAGTGCTCATTTTATTAGAAGCAAATTCATTATTTGGGACATATTATTTCAAAGGATGGGATAACAGTGAATCCTGAGAAGATAGAAGCCATTAGAGAATGGTTAGCACCAAAGAATGTGACAGAGGTCAGATCATTCATGGGCCTTGCAGGCTACTATAAGAGATTTATTGAAGGATTCTTAAAGATTGCACACCCAATCACTTCCTTACAAAAGAAGGGTGTGTATTTTTAGTGGACATTGGATTGTGAAAAGAGTTTCCAACACTTGAAACAATTATTGACAACTGCTCCAATACTAAGGATTGCAGACCCAAATGAAGACCTCATTGTATGCACAAATGCATGTAAAGAAGGACTTAGTGGAGTCCTCAGTCAAAATGGGGTTGTTATATGTTATGAGTTAAGGAAGTTAAAGGAGCATGAAAGACACTATGCCACTCATGATTTGGAGTTGGCATCCATAGTGCATGCCTTGAGGAAATGGAGACACTACCTCATGGGGAAAAGGTTTGAGATAATAACATACCATAATGTTCTGAAATATTTATTTGATCAGCCAACTCTAAATGCTAGGAAAAACAGATGGTTAGAATTTCTAAGTGAATATGACTTTGATATAAAGCATATCAAGGGGAAAGTGAACAAAGTGACTGATGCACTCAGCAGAAGAGTGCATGAAATGAATGCTGCAACCATCAACATGTACCAATCAGATTTGAAACCCATAATTTTAGAGGCTGCAAAATTAGATTTGCAATACAAGGAATTAGTGGAAAAATTATAGCAAGGTAATTTGTAGCAGAAAATTGAAGAATACAAGCTAGATAATGATGAAATTCTCATGTACATGGGAAAAATTTATGTGCCAAATTCCTAGGAATTGAAAAATCTGATATTTGGAGAAATGCATAATGTACCTTATGTTGGGCACCCAGGTTATCAGAAAACTATAGCAGCTGTCAAGAGCCAATATTATTGGCCATGCATGAAGAAAGAAGTTGCTGATTTTATTGCCAAATGTTTGGAATGTGAAAAGGTAAAAGCTGAGCATAGACACCCAGCTGGTTTGCTACATCCATTACCCATTCTTGAGTGGAAGTGGGAATTTGTAATAATGGATTTCATCACCAAAATACCCAGAACAAACAAGCAACATGATTCTATAATGGTAGTGGTGGATAAGCTTACTAAGGCTGCCCATTTTATTCCAGTTAAGCTCACTCACAAGGAAACCAACGTTGTTGATGCTTATATGAGAGAAATTGCTCGATTACATGGCATACCCAAGACAATTGTGTGTGACAGAGATCCAAAATTTACCTCAAAATTTTGGAAAGGATTATTTAATAGTTTTGAAAAAAAATTGAATTTTAGTATAGCTTTTCATCCAAATTCAGATGGACAAACAAAGAGGGTGAATCGAATGATTGAAGATACGTTGAGGATGTATGTGATGGATAAACCATCAAAATGGGAAGACTACCTACACTTGGTAGAGTTTTCTTATAACAATCGATACCAAAAATCTCTAAATATGAGCCCATTTGAGGCACCTTATGGTAGAAAGTGCAACACACAAATAAGCTGGTATAACCCAACAGATAGAGAAGTGGTTGGGCAAGATTTGCTCAGAGAAATGGAGGATAAAATGATAAAAATAAAGCAAAATTTAAAGGCTTCCCAAGACAGGAAGAAAAGCTATGCTGATAAGGGCAGAACTCATAGGGAATTTAAAGTGTGTGATCATGTATTCTTGAAAGTGAAGACCAACAAAAGTTCCCTGAAGTTGGGAACTTGTTCCAAGTTGGTAGCTCACTATTGTGGGCCATTTGAAATCCTAGAAATGATTGGTCCAGTAGCTTATATGATTGCATTGCCTGCATCTATGTCTATTCATAATGTATTCCATGTATCATTTCTCAAGAAATATATACCTGATGCTAATCATGTTATTGATTGGAATGTGATTCAGGTGGAGCAAGAAGACGCTTTCCAAGTGCATCCGATACACATTCTGGATTGGAAAATCAAACATCTCTGGAATTGATCCATAGGGATTGTAAAGGTCCAATGGACCTGGTACAGTCCTGAGGACGCCACTTGGGAGCATGAGGATGCAATGTGGACGGAATACCTGCATCGTTTTGAGGATTTTTGAAAATTTTGTTGTATATGAGTACATAATGCACCGAGGATAGTGCATAAATAAGGGGATGGGATTGTAATATCCCTAGGCCGAACCCAATTGTAATGTAAACGAAAATGTAATTAAGCTGGTGAGTTGTTTGATATCATTTTTGTATGCACCTTTCATGGCATAGTGCACGCATGCACTGCATAGTAAAATGAGAAAGTGTGCACATTCTAGGATACCGTGCGCAACAAATTAAGTGTGCGCTATTTTGAGGCCATGAAGCCTTTGTGTATATGCTGTGTTTTATAGGCTGGTGAGCTAGTTTTGTGATTATTAGGATGGAGAGCCTAGATGTTAAAGGTCAGTGCGCCTACTTTTGTATATGTCTCAACATTAATATAAAATACATCGCTGCGCGCATACCGACCACGATAAAAGAGTATGGGGGACTAAACTCCACTAGTTAGGGAAAGGATGAGGGATAAAGTTAAGGAAAAGGGGCTAAGCTAGGGAGCTTAAGCTAAAAAGGAATATTATATTAATATTTCTTAAAGTAGAAAGTATGGATAATTATTTTATCCTAAGTTCCAAAGTTGGGGACAAGTGGGCCAAAGTAGCTTCCAACATGACAAGTGTCAAGTTGGGGACATGCATACATATTGTTGGGACTTAGTTCATTTTCGATCATTCATCCATGATTCCTTCCATCAAGCAGTCATCCATTCAGCCACATGAGGACCATTCACTCATGTAGTCAACTATCGTCCATACTTCCTGTCATTATATCTGAACTTGTATCCATAGCCATACTTGTTGGCACAACTAGTTAGCTTGGGAGATGGACTATAGAAGTGGGTTGTCAGGCCCGTGGGATACTTAAGAGGTGAGTTGTCAGGCCTATGAGAAATTCTTTGGGTGAGAGAATTGTTGGGAATTGATTTCTTGAAGGTGCTAAACTACAACTACATGGCTCTGAGACTTCCTGTTCGGCCTGTTGCTGAAGCCCATAAAGGAAGTGGGGCAACCAAAGGACTGTTGAGAATAGGATGGGCACACTTCCTGGGGTGGGAAAAGCATGTGGGGAATGAGAGACTATAGGATTTTAGTTTGAGTTGGAACCTGTGATAGAGTCTTTCCCTTTATCTATGAACCATTATCTTGGTTAGGAATCCCTTTACCCAGGTGGAGTTTAGTCCCATCTCAGGGGTGACCCATTGTTGAGAGTGATGAATAGTGTGGGCTAAGGCTGGGAGGTTCGTGGAAGTTCTGCACGCAGTTGGTGATATTATTACCAAGATAAGTGTCAATTGTGTGATAAATTTACATGTTGCATTATTATTTACGTGTTTATTTTATGGGTTTATCTTATGTGTGGTTATAAATGTCTGTATATTTATGGGTATTTTCTGTATATGATGCATGTATACGTTTACTTTCATTTCAGTGTGAACCCGTGCATTTACAAATGTATTTGTCTGTTTTCATTATATATATATCCACAAGAGTTCTATGTGTATATGTTTTAATTGCATGTAGTTCAAATTTTTTATGTGGCATAGCTCAATTGGATGCTGGGTATGTTACAATATGTTCCAAAAAAAGAACAAAAGCGTTCTCTCATGTATCATGGCCCGACTTGGGTGGCCGAGGATGTTACAACTACACAGTAAAGGTATGGTTGAAGGTATGTCTAACTAATCTCTGGATTTTGATTTCTATGAACATTGTGTATATGGGAAGCAAAATTGGGTAAGATTCCCCTCTGGTGCAACAAGGGAAGAAGAAATTTTATAGTTGGTGCACAGTGAAGTGTTTGCACCTATGTTGGTTCCATCACTGGGAAAATATGTGTACTATTTCTCATTTATAGATGAATTCATGAGGAATACATGGATATATTTCCTCGGGAAAAAATATGAATACTTTAACAGGTTTAAAGAGTTTAAGGCTCTCATGGAGAATCAGTCAGAGAAAAGAATTAAGGCACTGAAGACGGATAATGGTGGAGAGTTATGTGGAAATGAATTCGAGGAATTCTATAAGAAGTGTGGTATATAAAGGTATAATAATACTCCATATACACCTCAAAAAAATGGAGTTGCAGAAATAATGAACATGATGTTGACTAAAAAAGAAAGGTGCATGCTCAATGGTGTCGGGTTAGGATAGAAATTCTAGGTAGAGACATTGGGTACTGCATGTTACCTAGTGAATTGATCGCCCTCATTAACACTAGATGACAAGACTCCACACGAGGTATGGACTGGTAAGAAATCCTCTCTCACACATCTCAAGGTATTTGGTTGTGTTTTGTATGTACACATTCCAAAGGAAATTAGGAGTAAGCTAGATAAAAAGGTATAAAAGTGTATCTTTATTGGGTATAAATATGGTCTAAAAGGTTATAAGATTTGGAACCCAGAAGCTAAGAAGGTAGTGTATATCAGAGATGTGGTATTTAGAGAAATCAAAGATATTGTCAAAAAATAATTCCTACCAAGGAAGGAAGAACCAAAGAAAATAGAGTTTGAGCAAAAGGATGATGAATCAGACTCTACATAATAAGAAGATCCCCATACTCCAATATTGAGTAGATCGGTTCAGGAAAGAAGGAAATAGAAAGGTATACTCCACCTTATTTCCATTCAAATTTTTCTTTGTCTATTACTAATGATGATCCTAAAACTGTTAGGGAGGCAGTGGATTTAGAGGATGGAAAACTATGGAAAAAGGCCATGTGTTAGAAAAATAGGATCATAGAGAAATAAAATAAAACAAATGCATAAATAAAACACAAAAGATACACAATACACTAGAGACACAGATATACGTGGTTCACTCATGTGGGATATGTCCACCAGAGAAGTTTCCAGGTCCTTCCTTTATTATTATCCAGAAAATGAATGGATACAACCTACAACACGCCCACTGTAACTTCCTCTTCTTTCTCTCACAATATCCTCTCCCAGAATACAATATTCACAATCATACATTGCCGCAACATATTTCCCTCTTAAAAGAGGGTTTCCTTCTAGGGAAAAAAACCCTAACATAAATTCTACCATCAGATCTACAACCTTATAATGGACGACCTGGATTTACTATGAAATTACAATATACATTTACAAGGCAATTTTCCCCCCTGGACCCCGCAGGGGGGTAACGCCCACCTGCACTCCCCTGCGTGGAGGAGTGTACATTATTCAGGGGTGTAAATTTTTCATGGGGTATAAACACGGATGAAAACAAAGACCTCTGAATCAAGAAGATAATTAGGCTCCACAACCAACACCATGATTGAAGAAATGGTAGCCTTTGACAAGAATGAGTCTTTGGATCTAGTGGAGTTGTTGAATGGAAGAAATCCCATTGGCAACAAATG